>JAGKTI010001786.1:0-47662 GCA_018397915.1 Birgus latro
GAAGAAAGGAACTTTGAAAAAGGTATAATTGACAAATGTAAGGATGAACCCAAATTGTTTTATAGATTTGTCACACAGCAAATTGAAACAAAAGGAAAGAATCACTAAACTGAAAGTAGAAGGAGAGGTCTATAAAGATGCGGCAGTCAAGCTAAAATAATGAACAAATGTTTCCAGTCAGTTTTCACTAAAGAAAGAGATTTTATGGAGGGGGAGGGAGTGACTAGAAATGTAGTGATAAAAGATATAAAAGTGGAAGTGTATAAATTATTGGAAACTCAAGATGTGTGGATAGCCCCGGGACCGGACGGAATCTCTTACTTGGTGCTGAAAGAATGCAGAGAACAAGTGGCGGATAAGATTCGCAGTTTAATTGTGTGTTCTGTGGAAGAGGGGAAAGTGCCTCGGGAATGGAAGAGGGCCAATGTGTTACCAATTTATCAGGGAGAAAACAAGGATGAACCCCTGAATTATAGACCAGTGTCCCTGACCAGTGTAGTCACAGAATTGTGCGAGAGAATCCTGAAAGACAGATGGATAAAATACCTGGAGGAGATGATCATTTGGCTGAAAGTCAGTTTGGATTCAGAAGTGGAAGGTCATGTGTTTCCAGCTTGTTGAGCTTTTACTCAAGAGCGATTGACGTGCTACAATAGAGAGACGATTGGGTGGTTTGCGTGTATTTATATTTGGAGAAAGCCTTTGACAAGGTACCCCACAAGCAACTAATGTGTAAATTGGAGCACATAGGAGGACTGAAGGGACACCTTCTAGGGTGGATGACAGACTTTGAGAGACAGACAAATGAGGACAGTAATAAAGGACAAGATGTCTGGATGGGGGGAAGCAACAAGTGGAGTCCCACAGGGCTTGGTGTTAGCGCCAATAATGTTCCTGATTTACGTAAACGATATGGTAGATGGAATGAACAGTTATGCAAGTCTGTTTGCTGATGATGCAAAGAACTTGAGGAAACAAGTTGAGGAAGACTGTAAAATGCTGCAGGAGGATATGGATAGGATACACGATTGGAGCCAGATGTGGGAAATGACATTCAATGCAAAAAAATGTAATGTATTGAAAATGGGCAAAAGTTCCAAGTGGCCATCACTGAATTATTTAATGGGTAGTGAACCAATCACAAAAGTGAGGGAAGAGAAAGATTTGAGAGTTCTGGTCCAGGGTAGTTTGTCACCTAAAAAACACATTAACAAGATAGACATTTAAACTCTTGACTAACATAAGAGTAGCATTTCATTACATAGATGAGATGATGAAAAAATTGATAGTGGCCATGATCCATCACAGGTTGGAATATGCAGCAGTAGTGTGGTCCCCACACAAAAAGAAGGATATAAAAAAGATAAGAGAATACAAAGAACAGCAACCATGACAGTCCCTAGCCTGGCAGTTCTGTCATACAGACAGAGGCCGGAAAAGCTGGATCTGCCTTCCTTAGAGGAAAGGAGAGAGGGGTGACATGATTGCAGTGTTCAGGGCTATGATGGGAGTAAATAAAATTAACAGAAAAGATCTGTTTGTATGGGATAGGAGAGTAACAAGGGGACACAGAATGAAACTGAAAAAGCCAAGTTGCTTGAAGGATATGAAGAAATATAGTTTTCCATATAAATGAATGGACCTGTGGAATAGTCTGGACAAAGAGATCGTCCAGTCGAAAAACTTAAACGAATTCAAAGCAAAATTTGACTTATTGAGACACAGAGGTGGGGCCCCACAAGTGTAGCTCATTTCCTGTATATCACAACAAGGTTAATACAACTAGGTAAATACACACACATATATCCCCTCTGTCCAGTACGGAAATCAAACCAGAAATCTCTCCCTTAGTGGACTGATCCCATAGTGAGAAACAGTAAACCATATTGGGAAAAGTATTTAGATCAGACTAAGCAAGACTAATTTCCTTAGAAAACTGTTGTAAACAATATCCCTCCAGTTGATACGCTGATCCCATGGTTAGCAGTCATAATTGGTATTGGACATGTCATATGATGACAGAATTGTATGATAACAAAAAAAAAGAACCAGTGGGATTTATCCTGATTTGTACCAGGCACCCCCAAGTGCAAGCTCAAATTTTCTATTTTACGACAGTTTAGACCCACTAAATACATCCAATACTTACGTTTCTCATGATAGGTGGTGGCAACCATCATCCACTCAGTTGCTGTAGTGCTGCCTACTTCTTCTTTACCTCTATCATTCTTTTTCTGTGTCTTCTCACTTCCCATTTCTTCCATCTCTCCTCTCACTTTTTCTTTCTCTTCTTTTCTTTCCAGGTGGCTTTACATTGAGTGACAAGTCAAATGGTTTCCTGTAAACCAGGAAACCATTTACAGTGCTGGGTAGTAACCATATAACCAGAACATACATGTTCCCTACATGTTAACAAGTGCCTTGGCAAAAAGGGTTAATGCCCCTCCCCATAAAACAACTAACTCAAAGTCAAACAGCCACCGCTTATGGAATTATGGCATCTGGCTGTGGATGGATGGACTTACTTTTATGCTAAGTACCAGAAACACACACAGGCATGGTTAGGTTAATACTGTGGAATGACATGAAAAGGCATAATAAGGAAGAAACATGTACTGTATCATGAGTATAGAGTACTGTAATGAGTAGTGTTGATATGCAGGGAAAAACTGGTACAGAGCAAAAATAAATTGGTATTAACAGGAGGCTTTAATTTTAAATATGTTAACTGGGAGGACACTGATTCTGGTAATAATACCAGTATTTGGAGTTATAGATTACATGAACTAGAACAGAGAACATTCTGATCCCAGATATTAAGGAAAGTACAAGAACAAAAGGTGAAAATGAACCATCGAGGTTAGATCTTGTTTTCACAGGAGATCCAATTGATATCCAAAATATGAAGTACTGTTGTCCTCTAGGTAAGAGTGATCATATACTAACTGAATTTGTGGTTATAAACTGGGAAAAAGATGACATAAAAATCTATCTATCTATTGCCAGACTCCTCAATCCCGGACGGGGTGGCCACAAACAAATCGCCTCCATCTCACTCTGTCCCCTGCCATTTCACTACCACGCTCCCAACTCACACCCCCCTCTCTCATATACCTCTCCACTCCATCCCTCCATCTCATCCTCGGCCTCCCCCTCCCTCTCGCCCCCTCCACCTCACTCACATACACTCTCCTCGTCAATCTTTCACTCTCCATCCTCTCCACATGCCCAAACCACCTTAACGTGTTTCTCCTAACGCTTCCCATCACGTCCTCAACCACACCACAACGCTCCTTCACTTCCTCATTTGTTAGTCTGTCTCTCCATGTGACTCCACGTGCTCCTCTCAAATAACTCATTTCCACTGTTCTTACTCTTGACTTCTGTCCTTCCAACAGGGTCCAAGCTTCACTTCCATATGTCAGAGTTGGTATCACAATACTGTCATGTAACAAATTTTTCACTTCCATGCTCACCTCCCTGTTTCTTATCACTGCTTTCAACGAACCAGCAACCTTCCTTCCTTGCTGTACCCTTTCAAGCACTTCACCCTCCAGACTACCATCCTTACTCATCACACTGCCCAAGTACTTAAATTCACTCACATTCTCCATTTCCTTCCCATCCAATCTCACTGTACACTCACTGGCTTCACTTCTCTTGAAGACCATCACTTTACTCTTCCCTACATTCACCTTTAGATTCCGTTTCTGACACACACTCCCAAACTCATCTACCAAGCTTTGCAGCTCCCCTTCGTCTTCACTCAACAACACAGTATCATCTGCAAACAACAGTACAGGGAGTTTCCAGACACTGCCCTCTCTCACTAGGGCCGCTGCAACATCCACTTCCGACCTTGTACCTGTTTTATAACCCCATCCATATACAGATTGAACAACCATGGAGACATGACACATCCTTGTTTCAATCCAACCTTCAAATGGAAAGATTCACTCAGTTTGCCATCCACACACACTGCAGCCTTAGCACCCTCATACATACTCTTCACTGCCCTCAACAACTTCTCATTAAACATAAAAACATAAAAATGCTTAAAGAAAATAGGTATAATTTTAACAAAGCTGATTTTAATGCCTTGAGAAAATGTTTCATGGAATATGACAGAAGAGTTTTTAATGATGCAAAGGATGTGGAAAATCAATACTTTCAATTAAGGAAACATAAATTGAGGTTGTTATTAAATATGTTCCCAAATATGAGGCCAAATTTGAGAAGGAAAAAGAATCATTTAATGGTAAATGTAGAATAGCAATGGAGAAGAAAAACAAAGCATGGAGTATAGTAAGGAAGACTAAATCAGATGAAGTAGAGATAGATGAAAATTTTAAAAATTATTATATGAGGATTAGAAGAGAAGCAGCAGCTAAATAGGAAAAGAATATAGTGGATAAGTGTGGAAGTGATCCAAAATGGTTTTACAGGTACATAAAAAATAAAATGAAAAATTAAAGGTAGAATTGTAAGATTAGAAAGTATGAAAGAGAAGAAGACATGTGTGAGATTGTGACTGGGAAATTCCAGACAGTACAGTATTTGTAAAGGAAGAGGTTTTTCAGAGATCGGAAATAAATCATACGAACATAGTAAATAAAATAAATGAGGTTAAATTTGAATCTGTTTTGCTTCTGGAGTTGATGAAAATTGTGGATGTAACGAAAGCCATGGGGCCTTGATAATATTTCTGGTTGGGTAGTTAGGGAATGTGCTGAGGAATTGGTTAAACTAATGGATGAGATATAAAATGATTTCTAATGGAGGGAGATTTGCCAAGGGTCTGGAAGGGAGCAATTATACAGTAGTACCATTATATCAGAGTGGCAGCAGGGAAGACCCATTAAACTGTAATTTAGTTTCTGTTACAAGTATTGTTTGTGAATTGTGTGAAAAATAATCAGGAAGAGATGGGCTGCTCACTTGAGAAAAATAAAACAATAATGGCAGCTTACATAGAGGAAAATAAGATAACTTGTAGGCAATTTGGTTTCAGAGAGGGTACTTCATGGATCACAAACTTACTGAGTTTTTATGGCAGAGTTACTAATATGTTACAGGAAAGACATGAGTGGGTGGATTATATTTATTTGGATTTCAGGAAAGCATGCGACAGAGCACTACATGAAAGGTTGGTTTGGAAATTGAAAAATAATGGTGGCATAGAGTGTTTGATTGAAATGGACGAGGAGCCACCTTGTTGGGAAACAGATGAGAACTATGAGTTGAGACAAGTTATCAGCATGCAAGGAAGCAATGGAATGTCCCAAGAAGCTGTTTAGCCCTTGTTATGTTACTGATAATTGTAAATGATATGCCCAGTAAAGTTTGATCATATATGATTATATTTGCTGTTGATGCAAAACTCTATCTCTATCTATTTCTAGATGCCTTAATCCCTTTAGGGGTGGCCACAAACAATTCGCCTCCATGTCACCCTGTCCCCTGCTTTCACTGCCCTCTCCCAGCTCACACACCCCTCTCTCACATAACTTCCCATTCCATCCCTCCATCTCATCCTCAGCCTCCCCCTCCCTCTCCCCCCTCCATTTCACTTACATACCCTCTCCTCATTCATCTCTCACTCTGCATCCTCTCCACATGGCCAAGCTACCTCAAAGTATTTCTCCAAATGCATTCTATCACATCCACATTCACACCACAATGCTCCTTTTCTTCATTTGTCAGTCTGCCTCTCCATGTAACTCCACATTCTTCTCCCAAATAACTAATTTCCACTGCTCTCATTCTTGACTTGTTTCCTTCCAATAAGGTCCAAGCTGCACTTCCATACATTAGAGAAGGTATCACAACAGTATCATGCAGTGCTTCCCCCCCACCCCCCGCACCAGCCCACTTCCCAATTTCTTTTCACAGTTTTCAGAGAACCAGAGACCATTCTTCCCTGTTGTACCGTTTCAAGCACTTTATCCTCCAGACTTCGTCATGCTACCCAAGTACTTAACCCTTTCACGCACAGTACTGCAATTTGTGTTACATGTGGTGTGGTGTGACAAAGCACAGGACCTCAAATCGCGTGAAAATGCAAAAAAATATAGCAAAAAAATAAGTTTTCGATCAATTTGCGTCAAATTTTGTAGCGTTCTAGCAGCCACGTGTCTCTCCCGAGGTAAGACTTTGGCAACACTGCAATGACTCATATGTGCCTGTACGTAGTGATAGAATCTCAGTGCTCCACTAGCAGCCAGACAGCAGGGTCGTGCTGTGTGGTGTTGTCCCTTTAAATCCGCCATTTTCCCCCTTCCACCCGAGGCTGAAGCCATTATTGAAATATTGTGATTGTACAGGGTTTTTGACTATACTGTGAAGTGATTGTGTCTATTGAACATAGATATATTGTTCGTATAGCATTGGGGCCCATTGTCAGCCATTAGGCCTAGAGGCAGGAGTCTAGTTTGTTATAGCAGGGTTTCCACTCACCCTGCCCGTAAAATGATGTATTTTACCCTTATAGTGAAGCCATTACTTATATCTGTGAAACATATAGTGCCTGGATTAGTGAAATAACTGACCTACTATAGCAGGCATTATGTTATGCCATAGAGATACATAGACATATGCGTTAGTTGCTAAGGGAACTGGCGGTCTCGTATGCCATACAGTAGAGAAGGGAATAACAGAAAAGGCTGGGTTAGAATCATGTGATAGTGTTTTACATTGTATATGGTTCAGTGTGAAATATACGTATAAAACAGTGCAGCGAGTGTTCACTGAGAAATATTGCTTGCATTGACTGACAGCGGAAAGTTACGTAATGATCAGAGACAAGAAAATACGCCACACAGCGACACATATATGACATTATATACGTATGTCGTGCAGCAAATGTTCGTGGAGAAATCTGTTGTGTGCATCACACGTGTTAGGCAAACGTGGTGCAAGGAACAGAGAATACGCCACACACACACACACACACACACACACACACACACTGCCTAACTCATCTTCAATTCCTTCAAGTTCCTGCCTGCAGCTCAACACCTCTGGAGCAAGTGAGTTATCCATATTTTGTTGATTTGTACATTGACCTGTTTCTACATTTCTATATTTTTTTCACAAATAAGTATTGTTTTTTACATTTACTCATATGAGATGGAAGAAAGTTCAGCTTTAGTATCAGTACCTAGCAAAAAGACTATTGGAAATGTCGAGTTACTGAGAGCACTATCAAAGAGCTTATTATATTTCACGTTTATAATTTGAGTTAATAATAATAATAATAATAATAAAACGTAACGAGCAAAAATATGTAAGTAGTATTCGTGAGGCAGGGAAATTGAGGGTTTTTATCTCGCTTGCGGCAAGGAAGAGTGTTCTTTGTCGTCCATTTACTCCAAAATTATTGAACATATCGATTTCCTGTAAGAACCATGATAAAGATCAGTGAATTCTACGTATGTACAGGACATAACTATGTAATTTCTCAAACGAAAAGTTGTGGTTACGTAGGGGGTTATTGTGCGCGCATGACGAAAGTGCACCGCGGCCGCGAGTACCCTGTAGTTTTTTTGCGATTTACTCGGAAACTATGAGGCGTACCAAAACAAAAAGGTATCAGGAGAAAGCTTATGAAATTCTACATAAGATTATGCAATAAAAACATAAAGTGTGCAAGAAAATTTCTGCACTATATCTCCCTGAACAAAAATCATTTTTTTTTTTACAAAAATGGCTTTTAGTTTTTTGCCATTTTCTCGAAAACTACAAATCACATCACAACCGGACATACCTTATTAGAAAGCCAATGAAATTCTCTATCAAAACTTATAATAACATTTTTCTGTATGATGGAAAACACTCGAACGATGATGTTGGGAAGTGAGATCAACGTTCCGAAATGTTTATTCATGGCGGCCTAGTGTACTTTTATTCATATTTTTCTTGTTTTTTTTTTTTGGCTTATCAGCTAGAACAAACATCGGTGAATAAGAAGATGTGAGTTCCAGGGCAACATTTTGAGGTTTGGGTGGCGAAAATGAGGCGAGAATGCATGTAATTTGCGTACCGCTGGCTGCCATTGGAGCGCGCGGAGGAGTAAAATCGTGAGCCATGAAACTTAATAAAACTTACCATGCGCGAAAGGGTTAAATGCACTCACATTTTGCATGTCCTTATCATCCAGCCTCACTGTACATTCAGTGATTTCATTTCTCACAAAGACCATAACTTTACTTTTCCCTGCATTTACCTTTAGATTCCATTTCTTACACACACTCCCAAACTCATTCACCAAGCTGTGCAGCAGGGTTGTGGAGTCGGTGATATTTCCTGACACTGACTCCAACTCCAGAAATTTTACAAGTACGACTCCAACTCAAGTATATACTGTACTGATAGTATGGCACATGGACATGAAGCAGGTAAATGAATAATATTCATGAATTGTGATAGATTCAATTCTTACATCTTTATTTTAAATTCTCCTCCTAAAAAGCTTGCATAATAGCAAATAAACTGTTATACATGGTTGTAAAATAAACTGAATAAAGTTTTGAAGAGATATGATTGATACCATTTCAGAACCAAAAAGCTCGGAGTCAGAGTCGTGAGAATTCTGCTGTCTCCAACTCCAACCAAAAACAGATGACTCCATGACTCTGACTCCGACTCTACGACCCTGCCTAGCAGTTCCCCTTTGTCTTCACTTAACAACACAGTATCATCTTCAAACAACAGTACAGGATGCTTCCAAATGTTTCCCTCTCTCATTAGGGCTGCTTCAGTATTCACTGCCCTACCTTGTACCTCTTTTATAACCAATCTGTATACAGATTCAGCAACCATGGAGACATGACACATCCCTGTTTCAATCCAACATTCAGATTGATACATTAACTCAGTTCACTATCCACATTCACTGCAGCATTAGCATCCTCATACATACACTTCATGGCATTCAACAGCTTCCCACTTACTCCATATAACTATTCTTAAGATTTTCCACATTCCTTGTTTATCCACTCTGTCTTTATCTTTTCTCCGGAGCCATGAAGGTTGCAAACAACTTCTTTCCGCTCTCTAGAAACTTTACCTCTAAAGACCTTACAATGAATATCTGATTTGCACAACCGTTTCCCATCCTAAAACCTCCCTGATCTCCAAGTAATTCCTCTGTTATTTCCTTAAGTCTGTCTATAAGTATCCTACCATATACTTTTCCTATTACACTCAGAAGACAAATGCCCCTATGACCACCACACACTTGTTTTTCCTCTCTTCCTTTGTCATCATCATCATCATCATCATCATTGTCTAATCCTGTATTGCCCCATGAGGAATGTAGGATCCCTTGGCTAGGCAAGTTGGTCCTGACATTGAAGATGAGGGTGTCCACCTGCACTCATCCTTGAGTGGCAAGGTTTGAACAATAAACCCCAGCCACACCTTGGATATGGAAAACTGCACAAGTTCAGTCCAAATGGGGGACCTTAATTGCCCACTAAACCACCAGGCATCTTAATTTGGTTATATGGTTACCACCCTGCATAGTAAATGGGTTCTTGGTGTACAGGAAACAGTTTGGCTTGTCACTCAGTGTAGAGTCACCCATAGACAGAAGGAAGAGGAATGAATGAAATAAAGAAAGAAGAGGAAGGAAGGAAAAAAGGAAGATAGGAAAGGGCAGTCACCCGAGAGCAGAACTACATCAAGTGAGTGGATGGTGAGCACCCCCACCTACAGGGGAATAATTATACCTGACTTCCAAATCTCCGGGATTCACCTTCATCCCAGGCCTATCTGCACATCTTCCAAATTCATTCGACTACTCTCTCTCCCCCTTGCTTCATTATTTCACTTCACACTCCATCAGTTCCTGGGGTATTCACCATTTTGATTTTCTTCATTGCTTCCACTACTTCCATCCTGCTGATCTCTTCCTTGCTTCTCACCTCCCTCCTTCTCCCAGCCATTCCCCAGCCACTTATGCTCTCATTACTTTCATTCTCTGTGTTTGACAGTTCCTTAAAGTGTTCTCTCCATTTGCTCTATTTTACTCCCTTCTCCACTATCAATCTGTTATTTTTATCTTTCACTCCCCTACTACTTTAACTCTCTTTACCTCCTTCCAGAACATTTTCTTATATTCCCTCCACTGTACACTCAAATTCCCTCCAAATTCCTCATCCGCTCTTTTACACTTTCTTACTAATCTTTTCATCTCTCTCTCCCTCTCAACATATATCTCTGTATTTCATCTCTCAGCTTCGTCCATGCCTTTGCTCCCCATCCTTTCATTATTTTTTTTTTTTTTTTTTTTGCGACACAGCTTATCCCTCCTCTTCATTGCACCATCGTGTTCCATGCACCCCATTCATCTCCTCGTCACCCCACATGCTGCACAGATTTCTTCTGTGAATATCTTGCATACACCTTCCACCTCCCCCATCTGCTTCAAATCATATTTACCCAATTGCTCCTCCACTTCTTTCTTATATTCTGCCCTTTTTCCATTCTCTAGCATCCTTTCAACCCTCTTTATATGGACTACAGTACACCCTCCTGCCCTTCCCTCCTTCTATTCCTCCATTGCACTTGAACCTTGACTCACCACCACCAAGCAGTAGTCAGAAAGTCCACTCCCCCAACCTCTGTATGTTCTTGCATCCATTACATACTTCCTCACTCTGTCGTCCACAAATACAAGGGCTGTTCAAAAAGTATCTGACTTTTGGCTGGGAAAAACAGAATTATTCACCTGGTGGTCTGAAATCCTAATCACCTTCAAAATAGTCTCCTTGGGAATGCACACACTTCTCCCAGTGGTCCCGCCATCGTTGGAAGCATTTCTGGAACACAATTTTTGGGAATGGAGTACAGCTGGGTCATTGCATTCTGAATAATGTCTTCTCGTGACTCAAATTGGGTTCCTTTCAATGGCATTTTCAGCTTGGGGAACAGCCAAAAATCACAAGGAGCCATGTCGGGAGAGTAGGGAGGCTGACGAACCATGGAAGTGTTGTGTTTGGCCAAGAAAGTGTGAATCAGATGCGAGGAATCACCTGGTGCATTGTCATGATGCAGCTGCCAAGTTCCCACTGCCCACAGGTCAGGTCTCTTGCGCCGCTCATTCTTCTCATCTGATTCAAACTTTTTTGGCCAAACACAATACTCCTGTGGTTTGTTAGGCTCCCTACTCTCGTGACATGGCTCCTTGTGATTTTTTGCCATTCGCTAAGCTGAAAATGCCGCTGAAGGGGACCCGATTTGAGTCATGAGAAGACATTATTCGGGATGCGACAACCCAGCTGTACTCCATTCCCAAAAATGTGTTCCACAAATGCTTCCAACAATGGCAGGACTGCTGGGAGAAATGTGTGCTGTCCTAATGAGACTACTTTGAAGGGGATTAGGGTTTCAGACCGCCAGGTGAATAATTCTATTTTTCCCGGCCACAGGTCGGTTACTTTTTTGAACAGCCCTCATACATGATCAATCATTGCCTTCTGTTCATTCAGTTCACTACCCACCCTTCTCATCACTCACCCTGTATACCTGTGGATCATTTTGCACCCAAAGAGGGTATTCACTATCACCAACTCATTCCCCGCAGAAATGTCCACCAGAGCAAGGCCATTCTCATCCACTTTTACAGGCACACCCCTCTCTCCTGCTGCTCCTCCACCTTCACATTCCCTACTTTTCCATTCATATCTCCTGTCAAAATCTCTCTCATTCGTCTCAGACTTTTCCATGCATGCTTCCACATTTGCCCAGAACTCTTCTCTGCTTGGATGATCTTGCTTGCATTGGCGCATACACACATTCAGTCACTCACATTTGTAATCCTGCCTTCAGTCTTACCCAAACAATTCTTGAACCAACTGATCCATACTCTATTAAATTCTTCTTCCATCTCTTGCACACAGCAATACATACCCCCATTTTTGTCCTCTCATTCTCTCATACTTCCATGCATATTTTCCATCCATACTCCCACTCTCTCACACTCTCATCTCTCCATTTAGTCTCGGCTAGTCCACATATATCCACCTGTGCTCCCTCAGGCACCTGAACATTCTCTCCCTCTCTCACCTCATCATTTGCCCCCTTTACATTCCATGTTGTATTCCTTTCCATATCCATTGTTCGGTACTTGGTCGTCACCTGTTTTTCAGTCCTGGTCTGAGACTTCTTGTTTGTATTTGTAGTGTAGTTCTTTTCATGGAGGGGCTGTAACCCTTTGCCAACCCACTTGTTGACATGTAAGAAACATGTGTTTGGTTGATTTTAGGGTTACCACCAAGTGTTTTAAATGATTTCTTGCTTTACCGGAAATCACTTGGCTTCCCACTTAATATAGAGCTACCCCGAAATAGAGTAACACTACACCAAGTGAGTGGATGATGGTGCTCCCATCAACCACACAAAAATTATGATGCAAAAATCATGAAAATTGTAGACAAAAAAAGTTGTGGAGAGTTACAGAAAGATTTAGATCAACTACATAACTGGCCAGAGAAAGGGATGGGGGATCGAGTTATCCCCGTACCCTGAAGGTTGGGTCTATGAATGTGTGTGGTTGTAGTACGATTGAGGCTAAAAAGGGAGGAGACTGGGAAAATGTTTGTGAGAAGAAAGTTGGATGTGTTAGCTCTGAGTGAAACAAAGATGAAAAGGAGAGGTGAGTCTACATTTGGAAGTGTCAATGGAAGATTGTCAGGTGTTGATAGAGGAAGGGCAAGAGAAGGTGTGGCCTTGTTAGTGAGCCTGGAAGTTCAGCAGTGTATGATTGAATGGGGAGATGTGTCATCGAGACTGATGTGGGTGAAAGCAAAATTTGAACGTGAGTTGTGGGTATTTGTGAGTGCATATGGGCCTGGTATTGAAAAGGATGAAGAAGAAAAGGAGTCTTTCTGGAATGATGTTGATGAGTGTTTGCAGAGCTTTGGAGCGAATGTGAATGTGGTAATGATGGGGGATCTGAATGCTAGAGTGGGAAATGTAGCAGTTGAAGGTGTAGTTGGTATGCATGGTGTGCCTGGAAGAAATGAAAACGGGGAACGAATGATAGGTTTGTGTGTTGAGCGAGAGATGGTGATTGGGAATACCTTGTTTGAGAAGAAAGATATTTATAAGTATACATGGGTGAGACAGGAGGGTGGAAGGGTTGTTGACAGAGCATTGATGGACTATGTGGTTGTTTCCAGGAATGTAATAGGAAGATTGTTGGATGTGAGAGTTTTGAGAGGGGAGGGTGGAGGTATGTCTGACCACTACCTGGTGGAGGGAAAGTTGAGAGTAGGTAAGAGATGGGTGAGAGCTAGGAGAGTTAGGTGTGGCAGGGAGGTTTTGAATGTGAGTGAGTTAGATAAAAGAGAGAAAATGATAGAGTATCAGGAGAAATTGAGAGATCAGTGGTACGCAGTGAAAGATCAGGAGAGTGGGAGTGTGGAGGAGGAATGGCAGTTGTTTAAGAGTGCTGTGGTGGGGCATGCAGAAGAGGTGTGTGGTGTGAGACGAGTGGGTGGTGGTGAAAGAAAGGGAAGTGAATTGTGGTGCGAGGAAGTAAGTATGGCTGTGGGTGAGAAGAGACATGCATATGAAGTGTGGTTGCAGAGGAAGGATGAGGTGTCATATGAGAGGTATAAGGAAAAGAGGAATAGGGCGAGAATGGTTGTGCGTGATGCTAAAGTGGCAGCAGGTGAGAGGTCGGGTAGGCGGATGACTGAGAATTTTCAGGAGAATAAGAAAATGTTTTGGAAGGAGGTGAAATGGGTGCGAAAGGGAGAGTCTGGGAAGGAGGAGCGAGTAAATGCAGAGGATGGAAGGATGTTAATTGAGATGGATGCAGTAAGAAAGAGATGGGCGGAGTACTTTGAAAGATTGTTGAATGTAGAGGAGGAAAGGGAGGCTGAGATTGTGGCAGATGGAAGGGTGCAAGGAATAAATGTGTTGGGAGAGTTGAATGAATCTTTGATCACGATGGAGGAAGTGCAAGAGGCAGTAAAGCAGATGAAAACAGGGAAAGCTGCAGGTATGGATGGGTGTGCTGTGGAATGCCTGAAATGTGGTGGAGCGACTATCGTTGACTGGTTAGTAAGGTTGTTGAATGTGTGCTTTGTGCAAGGTATGGTGCCAATTGACTGGGCAAGTGCTTGTATGGTCCCATTGTATAATGGTAAGGGTGATAAGTATGAATGTACTAGCTTTAGAGGTATAAGTCTGTTGAGTGTGGTAGGTAAGGTGTATGGTAGAGTGTTAATTAAGAGAGTTAGAGAGGGTACAGAGGGAGTGATTGGTGATGAGCAGTGTGGCTTTAGGAGAGGGAGGGGATGTGTGGATCAGGTGTTTGCTGTGAGACAGGTGTGTGAAAAGTATTTAGCAAAGGTAAGGATGTGTTTGGGCATTCATGGATTTAGAGAAAGCATATGATAGAATTGATAGGGAGGCTTTGTGGAATGTTTTAAGA
Organism: Birgus latro; assembly: GCA_018397915.1. Lineage (NCBI taxonomy): Eukaryota > Metazoa > Arthropoda > Malacostraca > Decapoda > Coenobitidae > Birgus > Birgus latro. Next base: position 14,447 of record JAGKTI010001786.1, read on the forward strand.
TTGAATGGGCTTGATGGCAGGTTACTAAAAGGAGTGAAAAGTTTTTATGTAAATAGCAGAGCGTGTGTAAGAGTGGGAAATACTGTGAGTGATTGGTTTCCCGTGAGAGTGGGGTTGCGGCAAGGATGTGTGATGTCGCCTTGGTTGTTTAATATTTATATGGATGGTGTTGTAAGGGAGGTGAATGCAAGAGTGTTAGGTGGAGGACTGAGTCTGGTGAATGATGGTAGAGAGTGGAATCTGATGCAGTTGCTGTTTGTGGATGATACTGCACTGGTGGCTGATTCAGAGGAGAGATTGATACAGTTGGTGGAGGAGTTTGGAAGGGTGTGTGAAAGGAGGAAACTGAAAATAAATGCGAATAAGAGTAAAGTGATGAAGAGTACGAGGTGGATAGATGGTAGGAGGATGAATATAGTTTTGAATGGAGATTTGCTTGAGGAGGTTGAGTGTTTTAAGTATTTAGGGTCACATGTTGCTGCGGATGGAAGAATAGATGCAAAAGTGAAGTTTAGAATGAATGAAGTTGGAAAGGTGCTGGGAGGAATGAAAAAGTGTTTGGATGTCGTTCACTCAAAATGGATGTAAAAAGAAGGCTGTATGAGGGTGTTGTGGTACTGACTGCATTATATGGGGCTGAAACATGGAATATGGGTGTAGCAGAGAGGAAAAGTCTGAATGCAATGGAGATGAGGTGTCTAAGGAGTATGTGTGGAGTGACGCGTATGGATCGAGTGAGAAATGAAGAAGTGCTAAGGAGAACTGGAATTGTTTGGGAGATGGCTGATCGAGTTGAACAGAGGGTGTTGCGATGGTTTGGGCATATGGAGAGAATGGATAATGAGCGATTGGTGAAAAAGATAACTAGATCGGATGTGAGAGGTGTAAGGCTGAGAGGAAGACCACGAATAGGATGGATGGACAGTGTGAAGAGAGCATTGGATGCAAGAGGGTTGTCTGTTGAACAAGGAAGAGTGGCTGTGCGTGATAGAAATGAATGGAGAGAAATTGTGAATGAATAAATGATGATGCAGCCCTGAGGGGATATTCTCCTGCATTTTGTCTGATCAGCTGATCAGGTCAGGTGTAGGTAAGGGGCTGGATCCATTATGATGTGGCAGGGGTAAACCAGCTTTTGCTGTCGGGCCCTGCTGCGGATGTCACTTACTGCACTGCGTAGTTGACCCTCGTGTGGTGTGGTGCGGTGAGGATCTGTCCCTTCTCCCCTTTAGGGCTAAGATGCGAATGAATGTGTATGAGTGGATGAGTAAATTGGTAGTGTGTTGACCTGTCTCGGCTACCTCCCTTTTCTTGGGGGAAGCAGCCTAGGTATAATATATATATATATATATATATATATATATATATATATATATGCATAACTGGGTCAGTAAGCGTAAGGGAATTGAGATAGATATTAGGAAGAGAAGACCAAATTGGGAGTACAAAACAGGAAATGGAGATGTCAAGAAAGCTACTCATAAGAATGATTTGGGTGTACTAACTCAGCAGGAATTGGCACCAGAGAATCATAAAAACAGGATAGCTAAGGAAGCATGTAATCTGTTGATGGACATTGGAATAGTATTGAATTATATGAGTGGTGAAATGCTAGGGAAATTGATAATGACAATGGTAAGACTAAGACTACTGTGGTGTGGTGTCCCCATTTAAAGAGACATATAAATTAATTAGAGAAGGTGCAAAGTATGGTTACGAAAATGATACCAGGCTTGAGGGATTTGCAGTATGAAGAGATGTGAAAGGTTGAAATTGGCTACATCATAGGAATGATGAGAAAGAAGAGATCTGATAATGATGTATAGGTGTACATATTGCATAGAGAACATTGATAAAGGCAATTATATCTTAAGGGATGAGGGAAGAATAAGAGGACTTTTGGTAGTGGAGAGATGGTATGGGGCATAGCTGCACAATGGCTAAAGAGTAAATGCAGATGAAACAAATGTGATGATAATTAGGGCTGGTGGTGGTACTGTTAAAGAAGATGGAGAGTGCCCATGTGGGATTTGCCACAATGGTATGGGCAGTGATTCTATCTTGTATAGTGTCTGTGATAAGTGGGTGCATAAGAGATGTAGTGGTATTAGAGGTAGACTGTGAGATAATGCTGATTTCACATGTTTGGTGTGTTGGGGACAGCATGTGGAGTCAGGCATGAAAGGATTGAACTTGCTGGTAAGTCCTGATTGTATGGAAGAGTTTTGTTATTTGGGAGACATGTTATGTGCTGGGAGTGGGGCTGGAGCTAGCTGTGTGGCTAGAGTGAGGAGTGGTTGGAAGAAGTTCAGGGAGCTGTTGCCTCTCCTGACATTGAGAGAGCTCTGTTTCCATGCCATGGGAGCTTTGTAGGCAGCATGTGTTTGGAGTGTATTGCTGTATGGTTGTGAGACCTGGGCAGTAAAGGAAGAGGATATTCGCAGGCTCAAACGTGCGGTAATGACAGTGATTATGTGGATGTACAGTGTCTCCCTGAGTGTGAGGTTGGGGGGGAGGGGGGGAACTAGGTTTATGATGGAAGAGTTGAGGGGTAGGATGGGACTGGATGTATAGGTGTTGTGATGGGGAGAGGTAGATTGAGGTGGTTTGGGCATGAGGAGAGGATGGGGGATGATGATTGGATGCAGAAAGCGAGATACATTAATGTTAGGGGTTGGGTTGCGAGAGGTAGACCGAAAAGACCTGGGATGAGGTCATTGTGTGTGACCTCAGGGATAAGGGACTGAATAGGGAAGCTGCCATAGATCGAGCAGCATGGAGAACCGCCATTAGGTGGACAAGGCCAATGCGTGCAAGCATGTTGGAGCCTTCAATAATGAAGCAAAATGAAACAAAACTTTGCTTGGGTGATTTAGGAAAATATGGTTTTCCAAATACATAAGCATAACCTATTAAAATAATTTAGATGATTTCCCCTCCCCCCCTCATTTATGAAGGTTACAGCATGCTTGCATGCACCTAGTGGCGACTCTCCATGCCGCTCAGTCACTGGTAGCCTCTCTGTTCAGTCCCTTATCCCTGAAATCACCCTCTATGACCTCATCCCTGGTTTGGTCTTCCTCTCACAACCCTTCCCCCAACATTCACACCTTTTACTTTATGCACCCAATTGTCATCCTCCATTCTCTTCACATGCCTAAATCATTGCAGTCTACTCCTCCTCATCACAAGACCAATACACTTGAGTCCCATCCTTCCTCTCATCTCTACTTTTGTAAACTTAGCCCCCCCTCCCCCCCAGGTCTTGCATTCAAGGATGCACTGCACATCCAGCTAGCCATTGTCATTTCTGTATGTTGGAGCCTACAAATATCCTCTTCCTTTACTCCCCAGGTCTTAGTACTATACAGCATTACATTCCTAACATGCCATATACTTTACAAACTTACAAAGATCCATTAGCATGGAGGAAGAGCCCTCTCAGTGTCAGGAGAGGCAACAGCTCTGTGATTTTCCAACCACTTCTCACTCTAGCCCCACCTCCAGCACATCACATGTCTCCCAAGTAACAAAACTTTTCCACACACTTATGAGACTCTCCAGTAAGACCAATCCTTTCACACCTGACAATCTCCACATGTTCTCCCCGACACACAGTACACTTGCAGTCACCATTATCTCTCAGTCTACATCTAATACTGTACCACTACATCTTTTATGAACCAACTTATCACAAACAGCACAAGATGGAATTGCTTCCCACACTTATGTGGCAGACCACACATGGCCACTCTTCCTCTTCTTTGACAGTACTGCCATCAGTCCTAGATATCATCACTTTTGTTTTATATGCATTTGCTCTCATGCCCTTGTGCCCCATATCATCTCTCCACTTCCTAAATCTTTTCTTCGCCTCCCTTTCATTCTCTACAGTCAGCACTAAATTAGCAGCATACAACATCTTCCACGGGAGTCCATTTCTGAAGACAGTTGAGAGGGCTTCAAGCACTATAATAAACAGTAAGGGGCTCATGACGGACTCCTGATTCACATCAGTATTCATGGAAAACTCATCACACAGATTTCCATTTACTCTCACCTGATTGTGAGCATCCACATACAGTAGAACATCAATTATCCGTGAGCCAGTCAACCGGAATTGGCGCTAAACCGGACAATTTAAAGAAAATTTTCAATTTCGACCAACCGGGGGAAATCCAGGACCCAACCGGCATTTCAAATTCACCGCGCAACCATCCGGCCCAAATATTTTCATTTCTTCGTCACCGTGCGCATCACCACAGTCCCCGCCTTTGTTTTGAGGCTTAACAGTGTCGTAATATTTGCTGGAATGTCAGCCATGCCTCCTGGCTGTTTGTGGATAGATGCTGATGAATCATTTTGAAAGATCATCCGATTCATGGAGAGAAATCCAGCCTACACAGCTGATGAACTGCTTCATATTCGTAGCTATTAATGATGACTTCCAAAATCGCCGTCGTGTAGCAATCAAACAGTCAGACATCAGGGACTTTTTCACGAAGGGTAAACATGCAAAAATAGCAAACATTTCACTCGTATCTCCTGCTCATTTGTGGGGTTCCCAGATAGTGATGCATTAACGTCCACACCAGCAAGTACTCCAGCAAAAACAGATGCTCCACCAGTCTCCCCCATCAAGCCTGTTCGACCCCCAGCCAGCCTATCCACTCACAACTCGGGCCAATAAGCCTTCATCACCCACAACTCTGTGGTTCCGAGACAGTTCACTATCAAGTCAATTCACCATCAGACAATTCACCATCAAAACATGGACGATTCCCCATCAGGACAATTTGCACCCTGGACGATTCCCCGTCATTCTATAAATACTTATTATTAATTAATCAATACTTTATTAACTATATTTCAGGGGGATCCATCAAAGTCTATATTCAATAGCTTAGGCTTTGGATATTATTTACTAGTTGCACCTGTAGTCAGTAATTGTTTTTTCCTCACTGTAGTCGCCTGTGAATTATATTCTAGCATTTGTCATGTTATTGTTGTGACAGCGAGTTTGACTTGACGGTGAATTGCCCTGAAACCACCAGTCCTTGGTGAAGACTTCTTTATAACTTTTTTTTTTCTTTATTGTCGATGACTAATGGCTTTCAAAAATAGTTTCACACTACATTTTTTTGTTTTTTTAAATGTGCACCGAAACTTATTCCTTCCGAAATATGCGTGATGCTAGACGGCCATCATTCACGTGTTGTTTAGGTCAAAAGCTTGATTGGTGACAAGGACTTTCAAGAGGCTTAGTTGCAATCCTTGGTGATTAAAATTTTTATGGGGAGTATTAGGGGGCAAAACTAATCGGTTAGGTTAGGTTAGGATGCAGTATGCAGTGGTGTGTCCAGTCGGTGAGATCGTATGTAAACACACGTCTTGAGTATCGTAAGACAGACATTTATAATTATCCTTTACTATATTTTTAATGAAAAATATGAGGCTTATAGAACCTAACCCCCTATTTTACATGTAAATATATGTCACATTTTAGCTAATAGTGTAGTAAGGATAATTACAATTTCGGTTAAATAATATACGCTGAAAGCATTAGGCCTATTTTATGTCCCTGTGACCTATCAAAATTCCTGTAGTTTGAGAATCACTGGTGTAAGAGAGCAGGAAATGGGTGTTAATCGATTTTCCAGCATTTTGAATTCCCTGTGGCTTGCAGATAATCGATGTTCTATTGTACATAGGTATAACCACTCTAACCAGCTACTCCTCAATCCCAAGCTATCTGATTGGCCACTTCACCACCTGCCTAGAGACCCTGTCAGAGACCTTCTCCAAATGGACAAAAACAAAGTACAAATCCCTCTTTTTTCCTGTATATTTTTCCTGAATCTGTCAAACAGTGAATAAGGCTTCAGTGGTCCCTTTGCCTGGCACAGTCCCAAACTGCATCTCATCAGTATGCACTCTTTCTCTAGTCATACCTTGTAGACCTATCTCCATTACCTTCGTTATATGGTCCAAAGGTTTAATGCATCTATAATATCCTCTTTCCAGGGAATCACCCATCCCCTTGTACACATTTACAGTCACACTCTTAGCCAGTCATGTGGGACAAAACACCCATGTACAGTACACCTTCGATATAACAAACTACTGTAATTGGTATCAGACCCTTGACATTAAAGCCGAACACCATTCTGTTCGATAATTTCCCAGGTGTCCTGGCTTTTACCGAACAAAGATCGTCAAATATAGAGCTTTGTTCGGCCGTACAGTCATACACAGTAACATACTGCTAGGACCATACATCTCTCTTTCTTAGTAAATTCTCTGTTTATGGCTTCTCTCACATTGCTGGTCACCCTTGAACTGATACGGCATTCTGCGGGATGCATAGGAACGTGCTCACATGTGTTCTTACCTAATTGTATCTTTACAGGAATGAGTCAGGTTTGTACTGCCCCATTTATTAAACCGTTTTTATCAAACGTATCCTGAAATTTATGAATAGTTTTGGCACACAGTATTTCATTTGGTAGTGCATTCCACTGATCAATTGCCCTATTTTGGAAACTGAATTTCCTTACCTCTTTGTCACCTCTCATCTTTTGCAGTTTTTTGCAATGCCCTCTTGTTGATGCTTCCCCATGGGTTGTATACTCATTGATGTCTAGTTTCCTGAGATGTTTTTATATAGCATAATCATGTCTCGTTTTTTCCTTCTCTCTGGTTGTGGTGGTAGGTTCAGTTTTTCTAGTCTGTCATCATAGCTTGGATCCTTTAACCTGTTTATTACGAGCCAGAAACGCTGCGTTGTGAGCCACAGCTCAGGCTGGGAAACGCTGTGTTGCGAGCCACAGTTCAGGCTGTGCTAACTTTCCAGTGTCCGTGCATCACTGCATACTACTCCACCCCAATGCAAATGTACACATGGCTTTTTGCAACAATGGAGAGAGTGGCCCCCCCCCCCCCCCTCTCCCCCACCAGATGATGCCTTGAATGTTTATCTTCAAGTTTATAATAAACAAAAATAATTTTTTTCCCCTCCAAATTTTTTTGCGCACCGTGGGGTGGAATAAAAAAAGGTAATTGCACAATCCTTGGGGTTAAGTTTGATACACTACCTATCTTGTTGTGGCCTTTTGTACTTTTTTAATCTTATCTATGTGTTTTTCAAGATGATGATCCCAGGCCACTGATGCATATTCAAGGGCTAGTCTGATGAATTATGTTGTTATCTTTCTCAGCGTGTCATCACTTATATATGTGAATGCTATTCTCATATTAGCAAGCAGTGTATGCATGTTTCATGCCTTCTCATTTATGTGGTCAGCCAGTGAAAATCTGTTATTGATAATCATAGGTACCTCTTTTTTTTTTTTTTTTTTTTTAAATATAACTTCCTATCTTATAATCCTAATCTGGTCATTTTCCACTTTTACCAAACTTAATTACATGGCATTTGTCCACACTGCATTTCATTTGTCATCTATTTCTCTATTCATGAAACTTATTTAATTCTTCTTGTAGCTCTTTGCAAGAGTTTTTGTTTGTAATTTTCCTTTGTATTTTTGTATCACCAGCAAACATATTTAGACAGCTTCCAGTTCCAGTATTCCTGTCTGTATCATTTACATATACTGAAAGCATAATTGGTGTCAGCACTGAGCCCTGTGGAATTCTGCTAGTCACTTCCCTTAATGATGAGTAATTTCCCCTTAGTACTTTTCCCATTTCCCTTTTTCTGAGAAGATGCTGTGTCCAGCAATACAGATTACCTTGGATTCCTCCTGGATGGTACAGTTTCCATAAAAGTCTTTGGTGTGGTACTCTGTCAAATGCTTCTTAAAATCTAAATAGTTACTGTCCATCCATCCTTCTCTTTTCTGTAGTTTTTCTACAACTCTGTCATAGTACCTTAATAGATTTGTAACACATGATTTTTGTTTTCTAAAACCAAACTGTCTTTCTGTTAAATTGTATCTTTGCTGATGGTTTATCCAAATTTTTCTTATTAGCTTCTCAAGTACCTTGCTTACAACACTGGTTAGGGATACTAGTTGAATGGATTCTGTCTATTTCCTTTCTTGAATTGGGGAACAGTGTTTGCTTTCTTCCATATATCTGGTAGTTTACCAGAACCTAAAGCTTGTGTTGTCCTGTTTCCATATCTACACTAATCTAGGCTGCTTTTAAACATACAAATGTTTTTCACCTGCACCACCTCTTCATCTAAGTCATTCCAAATATTTATGCTTCTGTTCGGGAAACTGAACCTTTTAAGATCATTAAGACATCTACTTTTCCTCAACTTAAAGCCATGACCTCTTGTTCTTCCATCATCCAACACAAAAAGATCCTCTCTATCCACCCTTTCCAATTCTTTTACATTTCTAAATATCGTGATCAAATCACCTCTTTCCCCTCTCTCGTTCAGTGTTAGTAACTTCAGTTTTTCCAATCTCTCCTCGTAGGCGAGTTCCCTTAAACATGGTATCATCCTGGTTGCCATCCATTGAACCCTCTCTAGTTTATCAATATGCTTCTTCAAATGAGGTGACCATACCACAGCTGCATACTTTAGTCTTGGACTTATCATGGTCACTGTCAACTCCCTCAGCATTTCTTCGTCCATATAATTAAAAGCTACTCTCATGTTGGTCAGTAATTCATTAGTTCCTCCAATGATTTTGTTTATATGCTTTTCTGGTGACATAATCCTGAATAATCACTTCCAAGTCTTTCTCATCCTTTCTTTTACTAATTATCTCATTACCCATTGTATACGTCCACTGCGGTCTTTTTTTCAGTCATTCCCATTTCTAATACATGACACTTCTTGACATTAAAATCCATTTTCCAAGTCTGGCTCCAGCTGTGGAGTTTGTCCAAGTCTTCTTGCAATTTTTAACAACTACTCGTATCAATACATTTAATATGTTTCCTAATTTTAGCATCATTTGTGAATATAACTATTCAAACCTGCTGTTAAATCTTTTACATATATCAAAATCATTATTGGGGCCAAGACAGAGCCCTGGGGTACTCCACTAATCACGTTTCTCCATTGTGAAACCTTGTCTCTTATCACTGTTCTTATCTACCTTCCTATCAAAAAATCTCCCATCCATTTTAATAGTTTCCCATGCACCCCTCTTCAACTTCCACAGCAGTCTCCTATAGGGCACCCTGTCAAATGCTTTCTTGAGATCTAGATAGGCACAATCTGCCTATCCCTCTCTCTCTTGTATGACATCTGTTACCCTACTGTAGAAACTTAATAGGTTAGTAACACATGATCTTCCATCCCTGAAACCAAATTGTCTTGATGTTATCAATTCATTTTCTTCTAAATGCTTTATCCATCTTTTTCTAATAATTTTCTCACAGATTTTACAAACAGTACTAGTAAGTGATACAGGTGTGTAATTGAGTGGATCTTCCCTATATCCTCCCATAAAGATTGACACAATACATGCTCTTTTCCAGTCTTTAGGTAACTGTCCATTTTCCAGTGAGGTCTTAATGATGACATAAATAGGCCACACTAACTGGTCTGCACATTCCGTCAGAATCCATCCAGCCACGCCATCTGGTCCCATTGCTTTTTTCATATCCAAATCCCTCATCAGCTGTAGCACCTCATTCACGTCAACTGTAATTTCTGCCATTCCCGTCATCCTGGGTTCCATTTCAGGTTCTCTCAATTCTTCCTCTACTACATAGACTGACTGCAGTTTGTTGTTCATTATTTTGCGCATTTCTTCTTCTCTTTCATTTGTTTTATCTCCATCCCTCAATCGTATTATACTGTCCTTATCTTTCAATTTACCATTTACAGACCTATAAAACAGTTTTGGCTCTTTTTTTGCATTTAGTTACAATATCTTTTTCATATTTCCTTTCTTCTTCTCTCCGCACCCTTACATGTTCATTTCTTACCTGCTTGTACTCCTTCCAAGCCCTTTCACTATACTGTACTTTCTTCTCACTTTATTCCATGCTGTTTTTCTTTCTTCTTGTGCCATTCTACATCTGTTGTTAAACCATTCTTTCTTCCTTTCCATAGCTGCAGAAAATTGTGGGACCTTTACTAAATCCTGTTTTATACAAACCTATCAAAAACTCATATTGTCAACATTTGTGATTGTATTCATGTTACTCCAGTCTACATTTTAGAAAAAGTTCCTCAGGAAAGCAAAGTCTGCCTTCCCATAATTGTATCTATTTTCTCTGTTTTTCATCTCTTTCTCCTTTCCTTACTCCTGCCACTTTCATCTCAATAAAAATTTCATATTGTCAACATTTGTGATTGTATTCCTGTTACTGCAGTCTACATTTTAGAAAAAGTTCCTCGGGGAAGCAAAGTTTGCCTTCCCATAATTGTATCTATTTTCTCTGTTTTTCATCTCTTTCTCCTTCCCTTACTCCTGCCACTTCCATCTCAATAACCAGATGATCGCTTCTACCAAAGGGGCATTGGTAGGTTATATTTCTCACATCATTTGGGTACTTTGTGAATACTAGGTCGGGCCTTGATGGTTTGTTGTCGCCTCTAATTCTTATACAGTAATCCCTCTATTATTCGGATGTCCAATATTCTAACACCCTCACTATTCGGATATCGTGGGCTGCCCAACCCCCAAAATGCCCAAAAATTTAGAAAAAGGTCGAAAAAATTTGGATTTTTTTGTTTTGGACCGCGTCAGTTTGAATTTCCCAGGCGCGCCGATCAGCTGTGTTTATGCTCGTGGCACCTCTCTGTCGGTCCCATTTCCCACTCAACTCCTGCCTCGTGAACAGCTCCGACAATGGCGGCCGAAGTGATTGCTTTTGTGGTGATACTCTACCTCCTACAGTGCTTGATACTGCTCTTCACCTTCTTCATCATGTGTGTGATGATGGTCCCGCCACCTGAGAAGAGGAAGAAAGTGGTTCTGATTCTGGAGAAGAAGAAGGAAGGGTATTGGAAATGATGGACGCCGGGTGGCCGACATCACGGATTCGTCGTGAATTCAATCTCCCTCGCTCCACCTTGTTTGATATCAAGAAGTCCCGAGACAAACTACAGCAGTACATGGGTGATTTCGCTTCGAAGACCAAATGAAATGTGGAGAGGAAGGTGATGTTTAGTCCTAAGTATGCAGACATCGACCGATCCACGCTGATTTGGTATCGACAACAACGTGCCGCAGGTGTGTTGGTACGTGGAACGGAGCTGAAAGCTGCTTCTGAGTTCACAAGGCTCCAGGACTCGTCACTAGACCACACGGGAATTTACTGTTATGTACAGTGCAGTGAAGTGATGTGATCCCAGTTATGCAAAAAAAACGTTGTGGAAAGTGTTGGTGAGATGTGCTGGTGATTGTAAATTGCGAAGGTTGTGTGGTGCAATTTCTTCGTGTCAAAGTCTGAGATGATAGAGCGAGTTATACATCAGGATGGCGGCTTCTTTTTCGTAAGTACCCTAACTTCATCAAAATTCCTTGTTTTGTTCTTTCCATATCATCAATCTCATGCATAAACTGTGTGCAAGATGATTTCCATAATGATTTTCGTGTCTAACCTGTTTTCATCATGCTGTAAATGTGTTAAAAAATTACCCTAAATGTTAATCATAATTTCCTGCTTGCAATTTAATTTTTTCATGCATGGTTTTTAAGTGCATCAGCTATGAAAAAGGTGAAAAGCAGTGAATTTCATGTTCAGTCATAACCTAACCTAACCTAACCTAACCATTTTTCTGGTAGCAGTTTACATCATTTACTGTATTTGATGCTTTGTATCCAATAATTTAGTGCATAAAATGTGAGAAAAGATGATTTCCATGTCAGATACTTACTTATACTATGCTGGCAAGTTCTGACCACCTATGCCTCACTCACCTCTAAATCATCTTTTTTTTTTTAAATTCAATTAATTCATTCTTTGTGTGCATTATTTATGTGAAAAGGGACCTAAGTAAGTGCTATACATGTCCAGTAGGGAGGTAGGAAGGTAGTTTTCTGGTTTAGGTTAGGTTAGGTTAGGGTCATGAATGACCAGTGCTGGAGCTTCAGGGCCCAGTATCCGGACAAAACCAATATTCGGACATGCCTTTGGCTCTATTACATCGGATATTGGTTGGATTACTGTATTTTCTTAAATAATTGGGTTAACATGTTTTCCATCACCAATTCCATGAATTTATTTCCCCAAGGTTCCTCATTGTTCCCAGCATCCATACTTTGCCAATCAACTTCTCTACACTTAAAATCTCCCATTATTACTATTTATTTCTTCACTCAATTAACATCTTTATTTTAATAATGGATTCTCTTATTAACTGTCTTCATCTTCTTTTGTCCATACCCTAGTTTTGGGGGGCATATAAAATACTATTACATATATTTTTTCTCCATAACTGTCCTCTATATCAATTCCCAAAAGTTCAGCCATGGTATTTTCAATTTCTACATTTTTTGCTCTTAGGTCATTATGGGTTAAAATCATTATATCTCCCCCAAACTTAGTTTCTCAATCCTTCCTCCAAATATTATAATTGTTGCAGCCAAAAAAATTTGTATCAACATATCGGGGCAATTTAGTCTCCACCAAGCAAACAATTTCACGTTTATTTTCATTTATATAGTCTCCAATTTCCTTTTTCTTAGATGTTAACCTGTCTACACTACTATACATGATACTTAGAGTTACTGCACTTGTTTTATCGTTATTTATTATTCTCTTTTTCCTATTCATATCCATCCCTCTTGTTTCTTTCACTTCTAATTCCTCACATACCACTTCCTTGCTTTCGTATCCATCACTTTCCAAAAAAAAAGTTTTACATTCTTCCTGTCATTTTTTCCTTTACTTGTTCCTTCAAAGATTTTTAAACTTCTCTTTCTTCTTCATTCAAATCTTTTCTTACTTCCTTGCTTTCGTATCCATCACTCTCCCAAAAAAAGGTTTTACATTCTTCCTGTCCTCCTGTCATTTTTTTCTTTTACATGTTCCTTCAAAGATTTTTAAACTTCTCTTTCTTCTTCATTCAAATCTTTTCTTACTATTATATTTTCCATCCCTGCCTCTTTACTTAGTTTCCAGATCACTAAGTATATCATTTACTACACTTTCTGATGACTGCTTAACTCTCATTGGTCCTTCTTCCCCTTTCTTATATGGCCCTGTCCTCCTTACTTCCTCAGTTTCTTTTTCCCACTTGTTTCCTTCGGGATCGATCTTGCCCAATATTTTTCTCACTTGATTCAAGTCTCTCTCAAGCCTCACAGACCTAACTTTTTCTTCTTCCTCTCTGTTTCCAAATATTACCACACATCTGTTCTTTTCTACAGTTTCTCTCACTATTACCACACATCTGTTACTTTCTACAGTTTCTCTCACTATTTTTTTTTTTTTTTCAATATTTTCACTTCATTTTTTTCTTATTCATTTCTCTTTCTTCCTGAATGATTTCCCTTAAGCTAACCACTTCTTTCTGTTCTTCATCCACATGTGCCCACTTTGCCTTTTGCTCTTCTAACACATTACTCACCTTCTCCGTTTTGTTACTGCTCGCTTCATTAGTTTTTTTCCTTAATTCAGTATTTTCTTGTTTCAAATTCTCGATTAGTTTTTTCCTTAATTCAATATTTTCTTGTTTCAGATTCTCATTCTGGTTCGCCATCTCATTGGCCTGTCAGAGTCTGTATAGTGTTTTCATTATTTTCAGGCATGTTTCTTGATACTAGATCCTCTACTTTCTTTTCTAGTTCACTAATTCTCATAATCAACATTTTAACCAGATCCATCACATTTGTTTCATCGTCAAATCCTGGAAAATCGTGTCCCTCAATGTTTTCATTCTCAGCCATGTTTGAGGTTGGTTACATTACTAAACAAAAACATCTGTTACTGATATTCCTAGAAACATTCATGTATACTCACTGTGTGTGTGTGTGTAGGAACGCCACGCTGGTTGGTGTTTCCTGTGCATCCATTTTTTAACCGAATGAAAATACAGTAAGACCTCACTATAACGGACTAATTGGGGCTCAGGCCAGTCCGAAATATGCGATTTTCCGATAAAAGCGACATCCGGACTTACCCCTGCTAATCCGGACTTTTTCCGCTATCTCAGACATTAGTCCGGATTGCATCGGTAGTTTTCACCACCATTGCAGTATTGTACTGTTTTATACCTTCACTACATTAATCAAATGGTATAATAATACTGTACTGTGCACTGAAAAACATGTCTTTTACTTGTCTTACTTTGATGAACATAGCTGAAGTTGTCAGGCAGTCCGGACTGGTTTCTGGCTATATCGGCCTTTTTCTGATATATAGGAGTTTAGTCCGGTAGCTCCTTGAGTCCGATAAAAGCGAATTCCGGTCTACTGAAGTCCGTTATATCGAGGTTTTACTGTCCATTAAATGAACTTAACATTTGGCCAGATCAAGGTGGTCATTAACCCGCCGCATCCCGACTGATTTTTCACCAACCACCCCTCCAATCCCGACCAATTTTGGAATACTTTTTTATTGGCTCAAACCTCTGCTTTTTATGAAAAACAATGGAAATTCACAGAAAAAAAGTGCTCACCTGAGCCTAGAGGTGCACCATACAGGTAAGCCTCCCCACACCTGGTAAAGTCTTCTCTGGATCCTCACTCCAGAGACGACATTATCTGTGGAGGCGGTAACTATTCCAAACCACTCAGAATTGGTACATATTTGTTTATTTGGTATGAATTTATATGTAGTACAAGAATACAGTATATTGGTTTTCACAGAATAATATGGGTGATATGAGCGTGGTTACACTCACTGAACACATCAACATGATGCACCTTCCTTGGTGACGTTACCTCCTCATCACTTCTGCTCGTTTCTTTGTCCTCCACATCGTCATCAACTGGGGAATCACTCTCATCTTGAATTTCGTCGTTGGAGAGACCGTGGCACGATGTGTCTTTAGTTCCCAGGTCACTGCTAACAGGTGAGTTGCTGAGACAGTGGCGTGGGGAGGGGAGTCACGCGGGATCAGGCAGTGTTGCTGCTGGTAGAGGAAGGTGTCCCGCGCATGCCTACCAAAAATCAGCCGCAAAACCTGAAAAATGTGCAAATGACGGACCTCGCAATTGCAGAACATACCAGTACGTCATCGGGTGTCGCCATGAAAAAATGTGGTGACATACCTATACGTCAATGGGACCCGGCGGGTTAAAACCGAATTTCGCTAATAGAGGGTTCTGTATATTGCATATTGACTGTATACTCAACTCTCGGCTATCGCAAGTTCCGCTATAGCGTTTTATCGCTATCACGCTTGTATAAAAAGCTACCCAAATACCTTTGTCGTGCACTAAATGCCTGCTATCACGCACCAGAAGTGTTTTAAATTTTCAAAAAGGCCAGGCTCTGGCGCTCCACCCAGCTGACAGAAGATTCACTTGGTGCTTGGTCACATGACATCAGCGCCAGCCGAGTGCTGATTGGCCGCCTGACCAAGTCTCCCCCACTTCCCGCCAAGCCATTCGAATGCTCATCCTCAGACCGCGAACAGTAACCTTTTTTGTGATATTACAATGGCCAAATAACTCATTTACCGGATTATGGCATCTGGCAGTTGATAGATAGATCACCCATTGCTGTCTTCATTAATGATGGTGAATTGTCTTCTTGTTGTTGTGACGGCGAATTTGACTTCACGGCGAATTATCCCGAAACCGTCAGTCCTTGCTAACGACTTCTTTGTAGCTTTTATTTTTTTTCCTTTATTGTTGATGACTAATGGCTTTGAAAAATAGTTTCACAGTGCATTTTTTTTTAATGGGCACAGAAACTTATTCATGGCGATATGCGTGATGATAGACGGCCATCAAAAGGGATAGTAAGTTCTGTTTTTTATTAACCCTCCCCATAAAGCAAATAACTCAAGTCAGATGGCCACCCCTTATGGTATTATGGCATCTGGCAATAGATAGATAGATCACCCATAGCTGTCTTCATTAATGTCGGTGAATTGTCTTGTTATTGTTGTGACGGGGAATTTGACTTGACGGTGAACTGTCCCAAAACCATCAGTCCTTGCTGATGGCTTCTTTATAGCATTTATTTTTTTTTCCTTTATTGTTGATGACTAATGGCTTTCAAAAATAGTTTCACACTGCATTTTTTTTTTTTTTTTACTAGGCACCGAAACTCATTCCTGGCGAAATATGTGTGATGCTAGATGGCCATCGAAAGGGATAGTAAGTTCTGTTTTTTATTAACCCTCCCCATAAAACAAATAACTCAAAGTCAAATGGCCACCCCTTATGGGATTATGGCGTCTGGCAATAGATTGATAGATAGATAGATAGATCACCCATAGCTGTCTTCATTAATGACTTCGAATTGTCTTGTTATTGTTGTGACGGGGAATTTGACGACGGCGATTTGTCCCAAAACCATCAGTTCTTGCTGATGACTTCTTCATAGCTTTTATTTTTTTTCCTTTATTGTTGATGACTATTGGCCTTGAAAAATAGTTTCACACTGCATTTTTTTTTTTTTCTTTTACTGGGCACTGATACTTATTCCTGGCGAAATATGCGTGATGCTAGACGGCCATCAAAAGGGATAGTAAGTTGTGTTTTTTATTAACCCTTCCCGTAAAACAAATAACTCAAGCGAAATGGCTATCCCTTACGGGATTATGGTGTCTGGCAATAGATAGATAGATAGATAGTATATTTCTAATTTGCATGCTCATTTTTAGACCATTATATGTTATTATGTGGCACAAAAAGGGTATATTAGGGATAAATATTGAGGTCCTGGCACCAGTTAGAATTATTACCATAAGTTCTTCAATTCAGCTATCACGTTTTCGGCTATAGCGCAGACATAGTGGCACCAATTAGGCATGATAGTCGAGGGTTGAGTGTATAGTGTACTTATCAAATCAGTACCTTAACCTCACTCATATATATCCTGAGACCTTTACCATTCCAATGGTCAACCCACACACACCTGGCGTCTTCCCCAGCAGCATCCTGTCTATTAATGAACATAACATTCTGCCAGCTCAGTGTGATCATTAAACCAAATTTCGTTAAGAGAGGGCCGAGCATTTACTGTACAGTCATGTTTATCAAATCAGTAACCTTACTCATATGTCTCCTGAGACCTTTGCTATTTCAACAGTCAACTTGCACACACCTGTCATCTTCCCCAGCTGCATACTGTCTATTGCCCTGATCACAGTAGCACTGTCAATCAAAGGCCAAGGGTGAAACACTGGATCTGCTGACTCCAAACCTTCCCTATTCCAGTCAGACTTCTCATGCAAGAACCATTTGTAATGCCTTTTCCAGGCATCTTTCATATCCTCGATGTTTACCACAACTGTTCCTTCATTATTCTTTACACACTGATCACCCATGATATCCTTGTATTCCGTCTTCATTTTATATTCCACTTTAAATGTTTTATTCTCCCTTTCATCACTATATGGTTTGGATAGCTGTTTCAGGGATAGCGACAGGATATAAAAAACCCCATGCATGGCAAATAGCGAGAACTGCTGTGCGGATAGCGACCGCCTGGCCGGCAGAGTTGCTAAGGTCGGTACCCTGACGACTTATGCAAGGCAATCAACATTTAGCCTGAGGCCCCCCCCCCTTGGGATGTGTTGTTTTTTTTTCTCCTGCTCTGATGTCGGTCGGTGATTGTTCCCTAAATTTAATGGCTTCTACCTCTGGCATGGGTCTTGCTGGTGGACAAGATGGTGATCATGGTGCAGACGAAAGGCCAGGGACATCGAAGAGTGATAAAAGTGTGAAGAAGTCACGGGAATATATGCATGGTAAAGCCAAGGAACAGTACACAGTGGAGGAGAAAAAGAAGATTATCAAACTTATAGAGGAAGGAGCGAAGACATGTGACATATCGAAACAATTAAATGTGCCCGAGTCAAGTGTCAGAAATATTAGGTAACGAAAGGATCAATAAAGGTGGCTGCAAAGTTTTTTTGTGGAGGGGCTGGTGGTGCCAGACGGGCAATGCATGACACATCATCATCTTCGTTTTTCGTCCTTCTGTTTCCGTATTCAAACTGGGCTTGGACATGCAGTGGCTTTTCTCCACTGCTTCCTATCCTGGATTAAATCTTCTCCAATACCCAGTCTCCATATCTTGCGTTACAACACTTTTCCAGGTCTTCTTAGGTCTTCCTGGCGGTCGACGTCCCACCACTTCCAGTTCCTCTGCTATTCTCACACAGTTCCGTCCTCACTCCTCCTCATGTGACCAAACCATCTAAGCTGCTTCTGCCTCAAAATGATATGGAGATCCTTCACCTCACATCTTCTGGCTACCTCCTCACTCAAAACTCTGTCCTCCCATCTCACTCCCGCCATGTATCTTAACATTCTGCGATCAGTACTCCTCAGAACATTCGTCAGTCTATCTGTCAAAGCCCATGTTTCAGCACCATATATCAATACTGGTCTAATGCAGGCCTCATATATTTTACTTCTGTGTCTCAGTGGTATGTGTTTGTTGACCAGTAGGCAAGCTATTCCCTTCCACTTTAACCATGCCGCTGCCACTCTTGTTCTGACTGATCTCTCCACCCCTGCTTCGCAGTCCAATATATCTCCTAGATAGCAGAACTGCTGCACTTCCTGTAGTGTGCCCTCATTCACCTCTAGCGCATCCTCTGTTTCATCTCCCTCCGCCTCTCTTCTTATGCAGGCCGGGCAGCGGAAATATTGCACTCCTCTCAAATTCTGCAGACCTGTACACCTTCTATGGCACCACTTATTACACTCAGTGCACAACACTGAGTTCACTCCTACTCCTCTGCCACATCATCCACATGGCCATTTTCCTGACAGAATTATTTCTACTGGTTTCTTGCCTGTCACCATTACCTTTGCCTTATCCATATTTATTTTCAATCCCCTCTTCTCCATTCCATTTTTCCATCTATTAAGCATTTCCACCACTTCTTCCTTAGTCTCCGCTGTTAGCACTACGTCATCAACATACAGCAATTCCCATGGGCCTTCCCCCCTACATTCCCATGTTGCCTCCTCCATTACTATGTTAAACAGCAATGGACTGAGTGCTGACCCTTGATGTACCCCAACACCTATTCCAAAATTTCCTGATGTTCCTGCTATTGTCTTGACTTTTGATCTTGTATCAATATAGAGAGACATGACAGCTGCAATGAGTCTCTCAGGCACATTCTGTCTTCTCAAGGCCAACTCTATAACTCTCCTTCGTACTCTATCAAAAACTTTTTCCAAGTCCACAAACACATGGTACAAGCATTTCCTCCTCTGTTGAAACTTTTCCTGCAACTGTCTCATGATGAATATTGCATCTATTGTGGATTTACCTGCGCAAAATCCAAACAGTCGGTTATCTGTCTTCACTAATTGCTTCAGCCTTCCTTCCAGCACCTTTTCGAATATCTTTATTCCATGCTCCAACAGTCTGATTCCTCGGTACTTTCCACACAGAAGGGCATCTCCTTTGCCTTTATAAATTGGCGTTGTCCAGCTATCTCTCCATTCCTCAGTGGCTGTCCTCCTACTAAGATGTTATTAAAAATCCTTGTCAATTCTTTTACACCAGTACTTCCAGCCTTTTTTATCAGATCAGCTTTTATACCTGTTGGGCCTGGAGCTTTCCCAGACTTCATTTCCTTTAAGACTATCTCCACTTCAACTTCTGTTATCATTGCAGCTGGCCCTTCAACTTTTCCCATCTCTTCTATCTCATAATTATTTTCTTCATTTAACAGTTCCTTAGAGTACTTCTTCCACCTTTCCAGTATTTCTGCCTCGTCTGTTTTTATTTCCCCATTTTCATCCTTTACAAATTTCACTCCCACCACGTCTTTCCTCTCCTTCCTCATCTGTCTTGCAATTTTAAACATTTTTGTCTGCCCTTGTGCACTCTCCAGATCTCTACTCCAACTTTCCCAGGCCACCCTTTTTGCTCTGGCCACTTCTCTCTTTGCCTGTCTTTTCTTTTCATTGTATTCTCTTCTGTCTTCTTCCCTTCTAGTTCTCTGCCATACTTTAAATGCTCTTTTCTTCTCAATTATCGCCTGCTTCACCTCCTCATACCACCACCACGTCTCTCTTTCTTTTCTCTTGTGACCTGTTGTTTCTCCACAGACTTCCCTCGCAGCCTCTTGTTATATTATCCCTGAAGTGTTTCCAGTCGCCTCTCGTTCATTTCTTCTCTTAAAACTCTCTTCATATTGTAGTCTTATCTCCTCATCCTTCAACTTCCACTCCTTTACTCTTTTAACACCCTTCCTCTTCTTTCTTCCTTTCATATTTTCCACTCTCAAATCCATAGCTAATAGTCTTTGTTGTGTTAGACATGCTTCACCTGGTATAACTTTACAGTCTTTACTTTAGTACAGTGCTTCCTCCAATTTTGCGAGAATATGGTCGACAAAAAACCTCGCAAAACAGAAATTCGCAAAGTTGAAACAATTAAATATATGCAATAAAGGTAAATTGGTTGACATCACCCTAAGGTAAGCACTTTTTCTCCACTCTTTCTCTCGACTCTACCTCTTAATTTTATGATGATAAATGAAACAAACATGGACTGATGTATTGTACAGTAATATTATTATGAAAACATCATAGGTAAGAAACATAAAAAAGAAAAAAAATGCATATTTACACTGATGTGAAGACTGGCGTGGTGTACGGGACTGGTGGCGGGGCAAGGCTTGGGTGCGACTACTGTGGTGTAAACAAACGTGGCGGGGCGGCAGAACACCGAACTGGGAGACACAGTACGCCCAGCGAACCACGACGTCACTACTCCGCGTGGCAAAGTAGTGCGGGAAGACGACTTTCCCACCACTTGACCTCGCAAAGTTCATAAATGTTAAAAAATAAATGACTTGGAACTACCTCGCAAAACTGGTGATTCGCAAAGTTAAAGTTCGCAAAGTTGAAGGATGTACTGTATCTTGCTCCTTTCTCATCAGCATAATATCAATTTGAGTTTCTACACCTCCACTTTTGTAAGTTATCAACTTCTCTCTTTCCTTTTTGAACATTGTATTTATAATTTTCAAATCCTTACCCTGGCAGAATTGTATTTATAATTTTCAAATCCTTACCCTGGCAGAACTCCAGTATCCCCTCTCCCTCTCTATTTCTTTCTCCAAAGCCGAAGACTCCCATAACTTCCTCATATCCTCTCCGATCAGTGTCAATGTGTCCATTCAAGTCTCCAGCGATGATCATTACCTCAGAGTCGGGTACTCTTGCTACATCATCAGCTTTTCCCCAGAATGCCTCTTTTTCGTCATCAGGTCTACCAGTCTGTGGCGCATATGCAGAAAAAATATACCAGACCTTTCCTGCCACTATAATCTTAACTTTCATCAACCTCGAAGACATTCTCTCCACTTCTATCACGTCCTTGGCTAACTCCTCACTCACCAACACCCCCACACCTCCAGTTCCTTCCTTCTCCCCTGACCACCAGAACTTGTACCTCTCCTTACTTCCACTAAACATTCTGCATCCCTTTCCCTTATAGTGCACCTCCTGTACGCAGCACAAGTCAACTGCCCTCCTTCCTAATATCTCCACCACCTCTCCACTTCTTCCCACCATCATTCCAACATTTACTGTGTACACCCGCAACGCACCTCCTCTTCTATCATGATCAGTATACCCGGAGATTCTTAGCACCCCCTGCCTACTCAAAGGCTGTTGGGGACTGGGGGCCATTTCTATGAGTGGCATAGTCATCTAATTGATTGGGCCATTTGGTTTTACTGCCACGGATGGCCTTCCTGACTGGCAAAACCACAGTTCTAAGCAGTGGGCCTAGCCTTTACCTGTTTAGGTATAACCTGCAAGGCAGCAGGTGGTTTGAATTTAGAGTTTCCTTCTCCTAGCCTTTGCCTGAAAAGGCATGACAACAACAAAGAATAATAGACTTTTGGTTATTACTGAACATTATGTAGTGAAATGGCTAGCCTGTCAATTGAAGGAGAAAGCACGTGTTGATGGGCCAGAAACCAGGGGACAGGCAGTGTAAGTTTATAAAACTCTATGTGATAAGAAAGGTGTGAAACCCAGCACACTTTACTGCCTCAGGAGGGTGAGGATAGATCAAGAGGCACGTCAATGGGGGGCAGGCACTGAGAGTGAATATGAGAGAGAGCGAGAGCAAGAACAGCCCCGCCCCAGCCCCGAATAGACCCCAAGTCAACTTCTAGTGTGTCATATTCAATAAACAACACTTCAAACCAATAAAAAGTAAATTTTATATCCATCTTCCATGTCTGATATACACTAGTCTTCATTTTGCAAGCATTATTCATGTTATATATGGCTGAAAACTGAAAAATGAGGTGAATTATAAAAAGCGCCAGACTATTTTGATATACAGTATTTAGATAAGAAATTTGCCCCATAGATAGCAGTTTCATGGATAACAACGATTGTGCCAGACTTATGTGATTGCTATCAGAGAGGTTTTACTGTATCTTCCTTTATTGGTTTGTGCAGAGAATAACCATGCCTTCAAAGCAAAGTTGAAAAAATTACTGGTACAGGTACAGTATATCATTGGAAGTGGGACAGTACAAGCTTAGCTCAAATCCTGTCAAGCACAAATAACTAAATACACACACACACACACACACACACATGGAGCAGCAGCCACAGCAAGAAGACGTGTCTCAAACCACCTCTCAACAAACCCTAAGTAGTTTTCAGGAATTGTCCTGTCTCCAGTTTTGTTCAAAATTTTAAGTATTGCAAGTTATTATAGTCAACCAAAAATGTAAAGAACTATTGTCATTAAGTATACATGAATGTTTTTATAGGAATTTTGGGAACAGCTGTTCAGTTTAGTACTGCAACTGACCTTAAAGATGGCCGACAATGTAAACATTGGGGAACCGGAATTCCCAGGATTTGACAGTGAAACAAATGTAATGGATCTGGTCAAAACTTTGATTATGAGAATTAGTGGTCTAGAAAAGAAAGTGGAAGATCTAGTATCAAGAAACATGCCTGAAAACAACGAAAATACTATACAGAGTTTGATACAGGCCAATGAGACAGCTAACCAGGAGATCGAGAATTTGAAACGAGAAAATATTGAATTACGGAGAAAACTAGAAGAGAGCAGTAACAAAACAGAGAAGGTAAGTAGTGTGTTAGAAGAGCAAAAGGCAAAGTGGGCACAAGTGGAAGAAGAACAGAAAGAAGTGGTCAGTTTAAGGGATATTATTCAGGAAGAAAGGGAAATGAACAAGATAACAATGGAAGAAAATGTAGTGAAAATATTGAAGAAAAAAGAGAAAATAGTGAGAGAAACAGTAGAAAGGAACAGATGTGTGATAATATTTGGAAACAGGGAGGAAGAAGAAAAAGTTAGGTCTGTGAGACTCGAGAGAGACTCAAATCAGGTGAGGCAAATATTGGGCATGATCGATCCCGAAGGAAACAAGTGGGAAAAAGAAATTGAGGAAGTAAGGAGGATAGGGCCATATAAGAAAGGGGAAGCAAGACCAATGAGAGTTAAGATGTCTTCAGAAAGTGTTGTAAATGACATACTTAAGGTGACCTGGAAACTAAGTAAAGAGGCAGGAATGGAAAATATTATAGTAAGAAAAGACTTGAATGAAGAAGAAAGAGAAGTTTTAAAATCTTTGAAGGACCAAGTAAAGGAAAAAAATGACAGGAGGACAGAGGAAGAACATAAAACTTTTTTTTGGAGAGTGATGGATATGAAAGCAAGGAAGTGGTATGTGAAGAACTAGACGTGAAGGAAACAAAGGGGATGGATATGAATATGAAAAAGAGAAGAACGAGTAAAGATAACAACAGTGCAGCAAATCTGAGCATCATGTACAGTAACGTAGATGGAATAATATCAAAGAAAGGAGAAATTGGAGACTACTTAAATGAAAATAAACCTGAAATTGTTTGCCTAGCAGAGACTAAATTGCCCCGAGATGTCGATATAAAATTATTTGGCTGGAATTATTATAAGATTTGGAGGAAGGGCAGAGAAGGCAAATTTGGGGGAGGAATAGTGATATTAACCCATAAGGACCTAAGAGTAAAGAATATAGAAATTGAAAATACTAAGGCTGAACTTTTGGGAGTTGTAATAGAGGACAATTATGGAGAAAAAACAGATATAATAGTTTTTTATATGCTCCCCAAAACTAGGGCATGGACAAAGGAAAATTACGAACAGTTAATAAGTGACTTCATTATTAGGCTAGAAATGTTAATTGAACGAAGAAATAGAATAATATTAATGGGAGATTTTAACTGAACGAAGAAATAGAATAATATTAATGGGAGATTTTAACTGTAGAGAAGTTGATTGGGAAAGTATGGATGCTGGGAACAATGAAGAATCATGGGGAAATAAATTAATGGAATTGATGATGGAAAACATGTTAACCCAGTTGATCAAAGAAAACACAAGAATTAGGGGTGTTGATGAACCATCCAGGCTTGACTTACTATTCACAAAGGACCCAAATGATGTGAGAAACATAACCTACCATTGCCCCTTTGGTAAAAGTGATCATCTGGTAATTGAGGTGGACGTGTTAGGAGTGAGGGAAGGAGAAAGAGATGAAAAACACAGAGAAAATAGATACAATTATGGGAAGGCAGACTTTGCTTCCCTGAGGAACTTTTCCAAAATGTAGAATGGAGTAAAATGAATATGATCACAAATGTTGATGAGAAGTATGAGTTTTTGATAGAAGTATATAAAACAGGAGTTACTAAGTATGTCCCAAAATTTTCTGCAGCTATGGAAAGGAAGAAAGAATGATTTAACAACAGATGTAGGATGGCACAAGAGGCAAGAAAAAAAGCATGGAATAAAGTGAGAAGAAGGTATAGTGAAAGGGCTTGGGAGGAGTACAAGCAGGTTAGAAATGAATATGTAAGGGTACGGAGAGAAGAGGAAAGGAAATACGAGAATGATATTGTATCTAACTGTAAAAAAGAGCCGAAACTATTTTATAGGTTTGTAAATGGCAAAATGAAAGTTAAGGACAGTATAATACGACTGAGAGATGGAGATGAAACATACGAAAGAGAGGAAGACTTGTGTGAAATAATGAACAATAAGCTGCAGTCAGTTTATGTATTGGAAGACGAATTTAGGGAGCCTGAAATGGAACCCAGGCTGACGAGAATGACCGAAATTACAGTTGACATGGATGAGGTGCTACAGCTGATGAAGGATTTGGATGTGAGAAAAGCAATGGGACCAGACGGTGTGGCTGGATGGATCCTGAAGGAATGTGCCGACCAGTTAGTGTGGCCAGTTTATGTCATTATCAAAACCTCGCTTGAAAATGGACAGTTACCTAAAGATTGGAAAAGAGCAAGTATTGTGCCAATCTTTAAGGGAGGAGATATGGAGGATCCACTTAATTATAGACCTGTGTCACTTACTAGTATTGTTTATAAAATCTGTGAGAAAGTTATTAGAAAAAGGTGGATAAAGTATTTAGAAGAAAATGAAGTGATAACACCAAGACAGTTTGGTTTTAGGGAAGGAAGATCATGTATTACTAACCTACTAAGTTTCTACAGTAGGGTAACAGATGTCGTACAGGAGAGAGAGGGATGGGCGGACTGTGTCTATCTGGATCTTAACAAAGCATTTGACAGGGTACCCTATAAGAGACTATTGTGGAAGTTGAGGACATTTGGAGGGGTGCATGGGAAACTATTAAAGTGGATGGGAGATTTTTTGATAGGAAGGCAGATGAGAACAGTAATAAGAGACAAGGTTTCACAATGGTGAAATGTGACTAGTGGAGTACCCCAGGGCTCTGTCTTGGCCCCAGTAATGTTTCTGATATATGTAAATGATTTGCCAGAGGGTTTGAATAGTTACATGAGTATGTTTGCAGATGATGCTAAAATTATGAAGTATATTAAATGTGTTGATAGTTGTAAAGAACTGCAAGAGGACTTGGACAAACTACACAGCTGGAGCCAGACTTGGAAAATGGACTTTAATGCCAAGAAGTGTCATGTATTAGAAATGGGTATAAGTGAAAGAAGACCACACTGGACATATAAAATGGGCAATGAGATGATTAGTAAAAGAAAGGATGAGAAAGACTTGGGAGTGATTATTCGGGATGACTTGTCACCAGAAAAGCATATAAACAAAATTATTGGGGGAACTTATGGATTACTGACCAACATGAGAGTGGCTTTTAATTATATGGATGAGGAAATGTTGAGGGAGTTGATAGTGACCATGATAAGACCAAGACTAGAGTATGCAGCGGTGGTATGGTCACCTCATTTGAAGAAGCATATTGATAAACTAGAAAGGGTTCAACGGTTGGCAACGAAGATGATACCATGTTTAAGGGAACTCACCTACGAGGAGAGATTGGAAAAACTGAAGTTACCAACATTGCGCGAGAGAAGGGAAAGAGGTGACTTGATCACGATATTTAGAAATGTAAGAGAATTGGAAAGGGTGGATAGGGAGGATCTTTTTGTGGTGGATGATGGAAGAACAAGAGGTCATGGCTTCAAGTTGAGGAAAAGTAGATGTCTTAATGATCTCAAAAGGTTCAGTTTCCCGAACAGAAGCATAAGTATTTGGAATGACTCAGACGAAGAGGTGGTGCAGGCGAAAAACATTCATGTATTTAAAACTAGATTAGATGAATGTAGATATGGAGACGGGACAACACGAGCTTAGCTCAATTCCTGTATACTACAAATAGGTAAATACACACACACACACACACACACACACACACACAATGGCAGAGGTAACATATCTGTCTTCTTGCTCCATGCTGGCCACCCTTAGCCACACCTGGCCACCCCTAAATAGTGCCGGCTTGAGGGTGCAAAAGTGAATGTATGTGGATTAACTGAAACTAAATGGAGAGGTGAGAGTATGAGGGGATGGGAATATGGATGGGGTATATATATATGCGGGGGTAGGTGAGAATGAGAGGGCAAAAGGAGTGTGTACTGTGAGTAACAGATGGAAGGAAAATATAAGAGAGGATGGATCAGTTGGCTCAAGGATTGTGTGGGTAAGATTAAAAGTTGGACTACATATGTGGGTGATTGTATATGTGTATGTGCCAATGCAAGATTGTGCAAGCAGAGTGAGAGAAGAGTTCTGGACAAATGTGCACATGTGCTTGGAGAAATTTGAAAGGAATGAGAGAGTATTTTTTACTGGAGATATGAATGGAAAAGTAGCAAATGTGAAGGAGGATGGAGTAGTTGGTGAGTAGTGTGTGCCTGCAGAGATGGATGAGATTGGCAGTGCTTTAGTGGACATTTGTGCCAGGAGGGGGTTGGTGATAGCAAATACCGTCTTCAGGCAAAAAATGATCCATAGGTATATGGGGTGAACTGAATGAATGGAAGGCAATAATTGATTATGTGTGTGTGGATGAAAGTATGAGAAGGTGTGTAATGAATGCAAGAGTATATAGAGGTTGGGGGAGTGGACTTTCTGACCACCACCACTTGGTGGTTGTCAGAATACAAGTCCAAACAAAATGGAGAAACAGAAGAAAGGAAGGACAAGAGGAAATAGTTCTTATAAGGAGGGTGGAAAAGTTACAGGAGGATGGAAGAAAGGCAGAATATAAGAGGGAAGTGGAGGAGCGATTGAGTAAATATGGATTGGAGCAGATGGGGGCTGTGGAAGGTGTATGCAAGATACTCACAGAAGAAATCTGTGTAGCATGTGAGGTGGTGTGTGCAGTGAAGAAAAGACGAAAGGGGGTGCAGGGAACAGCATGGTGGACTGAAGATGTGAGAGAAGCTGTGGCAATAGAGAAGAAAGCATATAGTGAGTGGATGAGAAACAGGGGCATCAAAGAAGTTGAGAGATGGGAGAGAGAGTTATAAGTAGAGAGGAGGAGAGAGGTGAAAAGATTTAAGAGAGAGTAAGAAGAGAGTGGATGAGGAATTTGGTAGGAATTTAAGTGTAAAGTGGAGGGAATGTAAGAAAATGTTCTGGAAAGAGGTAAAAAGAGTTAGACAGGGTGCCAAAGAAGTTAGGTGGCGAGTGAAAGATAAAAATGGCAGATAACTAGTGGAGAAGGATGAAAAAGTGAACAGATGGAGGGAACACTTTAAGGAATTTGTGAACATAGAGAATGAAAGTAATATAAGGTAATCTCTCTACTATCTGGACGACCACTATCCGGTTACATCACTATTCGGACATCGTGGGCTGACGTCCAGGAGGGAGGTAGGTAGGTGGCTTTCTGATTTAGGTTAGGTTAGGTTAGGGTCAGGAATGACCGGTGCTGGAGCTTCAGGGCCACTATCCAGACAGGACCACTGTCCGGACATGCCTTTGGCTCTATTACGTCGGATAGTGGAGGGATTACTGTATAAGTGGGTGGGAAATGGCAGGGAGAAGGAGGGATGTGAGAAGAGAGGAAGGAATCAGTAGTATGGAAGTTGTGGAAGCAATGGAAAAGTTAAAATGGAGAAAACCCCAGGAATTGATGGAGTGTGTGGTGAAATGCTGAAGCATGGGGGAGAGAGAGGAATAGAATGGATGTGGATGATGTGCAGATTGGCCTGGGAGGAAGGGGAGTCCCAGAGGATTGGAAGTCCGGTATAATTATTCCCCTGTACAAAGGAAAAGGGGAAAAAGAAGTGTGTGGTAATCATAGGTGCATTTGCCTTCTTAGTGTAGTAGGAAACGTATATGGTAGGGTACTTATTGACAGAGTTAGGGAAATAACAGAGGAATTAGTTGGAGAAGAACAGGAAGGCTTTAGGAAGGGAAGAAGTTGTGTAGATCAGATATTCATTCATAGGTCTTTAGGGGAGAAGTTTCTAGAGAAGGGAAAGAAGTTGTATGCAGCCTTCATGAATTTGGAGAAAGCATGACAGGGTGGATAGACAAGGATTGTGGAAAGTATTAAGAATATATGGAGTAGATGGGAAGTTTTTGAAGGCCGTGAAGAGTATGTATGAGGGTGCTAAGGCTGCGGTGTGTGTGGATAGTGAACTGAGTGAGTATTTCTTTTTGAAGGTTGGATTGAAACAAGGATGTGTCATGTCTCCATGGTTGTTCAGTCTGTATTTGGATGGGGTTATAAAAGAGATACAAGGTAGGGCAGTGGATGTTGGAGTGGCCCTAGTGAGAGAGGGCAGTGTTTGGAAACTACCAGTGCTGTTGTTTGCAGATGACACTGTGTTGTTAAGTGAAGACGAAGGGGAACTGCAAGGCTTATTGGATTAGTTTTGGAGAGTGTGTAAGAAACGGAATCTAAAGGTTAATGTAGGGAAGAGTAAAATGATGGTCTTTGAGAGAAGTGAAGTCAGTGAAGAAATGGAAAATAAGAGTGCATTTAAATACTTGGGTAGTGTGATGAGTAAGGATGGTACTTTAGAGGGTGAGGTGCTTGAAAGGGTGCAGCAGGGAAGAAAGGTTGCTGGTTCCTTGAAAGCAGTGATAAGAAACAGGGAAGTGATCATGGAAATGAGAAAGCTACTACATAACAGTATTGTGATACCAGCTCTAATGTATGGAAGTGAAGCTTAGACCTTGTTGGAGGGACAGAAGTCAAGAGTGAGGGCAGTGGAGATGAGTTATTTGAGAGGAGCCTGTGGAGTCACATGGAGAGACAGACTGACAAATGATTAAGTGAAGGAGCATTGTGGTGTGGATGTGGATTTTAAAAGAAGCATTAGGAGATACACATTAAGGTGGTTTGGCCATTTGGAGAGGATGGAGAGTGAGACTGATGAGGAGAGTGTATGTGAGTGAGGTGGAGGGGGGGAGTGGGG
Organism: Birgus latro; assembly: GCA_018397915.1. Taxonomy (NCBI): domain Eukaryota; kingdom Metazoa; phylum Arthropoda; class Malacostraca; order Decapoda; family Coenobitidae; genus Birgus; species Birgus latro. The sequence continues at coordinate 44,245 of JAGKTI010001786.1, forward strand.
GAGGCCAACGATGAGGTGAAGGGATGGAGTGGAGAGGTATATGAGAGAGGGGGGTGTGAGATGGAAGTAGGGCAATGAAATGGCAGGGGACAGGGCAACATGGAGGCAATTTGTGTGTGGCCATCCCTTATGGGATTAAGGCGTCTGGCAATAGATAGATAGAATTGATAGATCTTTATATGAGTCAACCCTTCACAAGGTTAAACTAAAAGGTGTTCTAATATAGTAAAGCAAATATAAGCAGAAGTATTGTCTAGATAACAGAATACATCCAGTTAGTGCAAGAATCCGCTGATCAGCACAATATCAGCTGAGTGTTGTTTGTCACCAAGTGGGTAGCAGGGAGTGCATACTTGTAAGTAGAATCTTACTAAGTAATGCCACAAGATGAGCACCATATTTAATATAGTGAATATGGAAGGAGTTACGGAAAGGGGTAAAGGTAGAAAACAGGATGATGATTTCTATCAAGAACTCATTGAAATGGAAACATATAACAAACTAGTAGAGAATGTGAATAAACTGCAGAAGTCTTTTCAGAGTGAAATAGATGAAATTAATGAGTATTGCAGAAGGAAGAAAATGAAAAATTTGCAAAGGAAATAAATAAAAAAGACACAACAATAGATGAGCTGTTAGTTGAGGTGAATTCACTTAGGAGAAAGGTCAGTGGAATGGCAAGAACAGTTGTCAATCATGAGAGTATTATGGAGGAGTTCAGAAATGATACAGAGACAATTAGGCAAGCAATCAATCTGATAGACCAAAGCAGTGATATTGAAGAGAAGATAACCCAGGTGAACGAAGTGATGTGAAGTTAAAAAGATGATGTAAAAACTATGTATGCTGAAATGATGAAAGTAAGGAAAGACTTAGAAACAAGAGTCAAAGAAAAAAACATTAGAAAGGAAGTGAAAGAAATTATCAAAACAACCCAGAATTGGTCAAATATTCAGAAGGTATCAACATATCTATAGTAATCACTGGTATAGATGAAGGAAAAATATATATACTGTATATGTATTTCAAGAGATACCAAATATAATGAGCATATTGAAGGAAGTATCAGAGGATATCTGTGATAAAGACATAGAGGAACACAAAAGGCTAGGGAAATATGAGGTAAATAAGTAAGGATCCTTGAAAGTAATCTTTCAGGTTGTGAACACTATGGAGGAAATTGTCACGGGGGAAGTGAAAGTATAAATATGAAAAGTGCAAATACAGTAATTGATATGTGGAATAACTGAAACTAAATGGCATGGTGAGAGTGTGAGAGAATGGGAATATGGATGGGGTATATGCACGGGAGTGGGTGAGAAGGAGAGGGTGAAAGAGGGAGTGTGTATTGTTGTGAGCAACAGGTGGAAGGAGAATGTAAGAGAGTATCGATCAGTTGGGTCAAGCATTGTGTGGGTAAGAGTGAAAGTTGGACTACAAATGTGGGCAATTGAGTGTGTGTATGCTCCAACGCAAGATCGTGTAAATAGAGTGAGAGAAGAGTTTTGGACAAATGTGGAAGCCTGCTTGGAAAAGCTTGAAAGGAATGAGAGAGTGTTTCTGATTGGAGAGATGAATGGAAAAGTAGGGAATGAGAAGGTGGATGGAGTGGTTGGTGAGTGGGGAGTTCCTGCTGAGATGGATGAAAATGGCAGTGCTTTAGTGGACATTTGTGCTGGGAGGGGGTTGGTGGTAGTTAATACCCTCTTCAGGCACAAAATGATCCATAGGTATTCATGGCGAGTGGTGAGAAGAGAGGACGGGGGAATGAATGAACGGAAGGCAATGATTGACTATGTGTGTGTTGATGAAAGGATGAGAAGATGTATAATGGATGCAAGAGTATATAGAGGCTGGGGGAGTGGACTTTCTGACCACCACTTGGTGGTGGCCAAAATCAGAATCCAAACAAGATGGAGGAAGAGAAGAAGGGAAAGACAGGAGGAAGTATGTGTTACAAGGAGGGTAGAAAAGTTACAAGAGGATGGAATAAAGGATGGAGGAAGAGAAGAAGGGAAAGACAGGAGGAAGTATGTGTTACAAGGAGGGTAGAAAAGTTACAAGAGAATGGAATAAAGGCTGAATATAGAAGGGAAGTGGAGGAGCGATTGGGTAAATATAGATTGGAGCAGATGGGGGACGTGGAGGGTGTGTGCAAGGTATTCACAGAAGAAATCTGTGCAGCATGTGAGGTGGTGTGTGGGGTGAAGAGAAGACGAAAGGGGGTTCAGGGAACAGCATGGTGGACTGAAGAGGTGAGAGAGGCTGTGGCACAAAAGAAGAAAGCATATAATGAGTGGATGGGGAACAGGGGCGACGAAGAAGCTGAGAGACGGTCGAGAGAGTTATATGTATATGTAGTGAGGAGGAGAGAGGTGAAAAGATTAGTAAGAGAAAGTAAGAAGAGAGTGGATGAGGAATTTGGAAGGAATTTGAGTGCAAAGTGGAGGGAATGTAAGAAAATGTTCTGGAAGGAGGTAAAGAGAGCTAGACAGGGTGCCAACGAAGTCAGTGGGGGTGTGAAAGATAAAAATGGTAGATTACTAGTGGAGAAGGGAGAAAAAGTAAACAGATGGAGAGAACACTTTAATGAACTGTTGAACATAGAGAATGAAAGTAATGCAAGTATAAGTGGCTGGGGAATGGCAGGGAGAAGGAGGGTTGTGAGAAGAGAGGAAGAAATCACCAGGATGGAAGTGGTGGAAGCAATGAAGAAAGTTAAAATGGGGAAAGCCCCAGGAATTGATGGAGTGTGTGGTGAAATGCTGAAGCATGGGGGAGAGATAGTAATAGAATGGATGTGGAAGGTGTGCAGATTGGCTTGGGAGGAGGGTAGAGTCCCGGAGGATTGGAAGTCAGGTATAATTATTCCTCTGTACAAAGGAAAAGGGGAAAAAGCAGTGTGTGGTAATCATAGGGGCATTTGCCTTCTCAGTGTAATAGGAAAAATATATGGTAGGATACTTATTGACAGAGTTAGGGAAATTACTGAGGAATTAGTTGGAGAAGAACAAGGAGGTTTTAGGAAGGGAAGAGGTTGTGTAGACCAGATATTCATTCTTAGATCCTTAGTGGAAAAGTTTCTAGAGAAGGGCAAGAAGTTGTATGCAGCCTTCATGGATCTGGAGAAAGCATATGACAGGGTGGATAGACAAGGTTTGTGGAAGGTATTAAGAATATATGGAGTGGATGGGAAGTTGTTGAAGGCAGTGAAGAGTATGTATGAGGGTGCTAAGGCTGCAGTGCGTGTGGATGGCAAACTGAGTGAATCTTTCCATTTGAAGGTTGGATTGAAACAAGGATGTGTCATGTCTCCATGGTTGTTCAATCTGTATATGGATGGGGTTATAAAAGAGATACAAGGTCGGGCAGTGGATGTTGGAGCGGCCCTAGTGAGAGAGGGCAGTGTTTGGAAACT
>JAGKTI010001786.1:61740-76827 GCA_018397915.1 Birgus latro
AACCTACGAAAACTTTCCAGTTCCACTGTGTTTTGTACTCTTGTTTGACCGAAGTCTGAAGTTCTTTCACTTATATCAGACGGGACCACCAATCATGTATTCATTCACATAATCACAAGAGGCTGGGCTCCTTTTCACCGCTGATTCAGCAATTATTTCCCCATGTGTGTTTGTGTGTGTGTGTTTGTGTGTGTGTATGTGTATTTACCTAGTTGTGATATACAGGAAATGAGCTATGCTCATGGGATCCCGTCTGTGTTTCTCAATAAGTCAAATTTTGCTTTGAACTCATTTTAAGTTTTTAGACTGGATGGTCTTTTTGTCCAGACTAGTCCACAGGTCTGTGCATCTATATGGAAAACTAAATTTTTTGATATCCTTCAAGCAGCTTTGCTTTTTCAGTTTCATTCCATGTCTTCCTGTTACTCTCCCATCCCATACAAACAGATCCTTTCTGTCAGTTTAATCTACTCCCATCATGACTTTGAACACTGCAATCATGTCTCCCCTCTCTCTTCTTTCTTTTAGGGAAGGCAGTTCCAGCTTTTCCAGTCTCTCTCTGTACGACAGATCTGTCAGGCTTAGGAACATCTTTGTTGCTGTTCTTCGTGTTCTCTCGATCTTGTTTATGTCTTTCTGTATGGGGACCACACTACTGCCGCATACTCCAACCTGGGGCAGATCATGAGCACTGTCAATTTTGTCATCTCCTTGTCCATGTTACCCTTTTGTTAGTCAAGAGTTTATATGTCTCTCCAACTATCTTGTTAATGTGTTTTTCAGGTGACAAACTATCCTGGCCCTGCACTCCCAAATCTTTCTCTTCATTCACTTTTGTGATTGGTTCATTACCCATCAGATAATGCAGTGATGACTTCTTGGTTCTTTTACCCATTTCCAATATTTTACATTTTTTTGCGTTGAATTTCATTTCCCACATCCGGCTTCAATCATGAATCCTATCCATGTCCTCCTGCATCATTTAACAGTCTCCCTCAACTTCTACTCTCCTCAAGATCTTATCATCATCAGCAAACAGACTTGCATAACTGTTCATTCCATCTACCATATCATTTATGTAAATCAGGAATATTACTGGTACTGACAGCAAGCCCTGTGGGACTCCACTTGTTACTTCCCTCCATCCAGACATCCTGTCTGTTATTACTGTCCTCATTTGTCTGTCTCTCATGATGTCTCTCATCCACTCCACAAGGTTTTGCTTTAGTCCTCCAGTGTGCTTCAATTTCCACATTAGTCGCTTGTGGGGTTCCTTGTCAAAGGCCATATCTAAATCTAAATACACACAGTCCACCCAACTCCTGTAGCACGTCAATCACCCTTGAGTAAAAGCCTAACAAGTTGGAAGCACACAACCATCCACTTCTGAATCGAAACTTACTTTCACCCAAAATTTCATCTCCAGATATATTATCCATCTGTCTTTCAGGATTCTCTCGCACATTTTTATGACCATGTTGGTCAGGGATGCTGGTCTATAATTCAGGGGTTCTTCCTTGTTTCCTCCCTTATAAATTGGTACCACATTTGCCCTCTTACATTCTTGAGGCACTCTCCGTTCTTCCAGAGAACACACAATTAAACCATGAATCTTTTCTGCCAGCTGTTCTCTGCATCCTTTCAGTGTCCAATTAGAGACTCCATTCAGTCCTGGGGCTTTCCTTACATCTTGAGTTTCCAATAATTTATACACTTCCTGCACTTCCACTTTTGTGTTTTATCACTATATTTTTAGTCACTTCCTCCCCTACCACAAAATCCCTTTTTTAAGTGAAAACCGATTGGAAACATTTGTTCATTATTTCAGCTCGCATTGCTGCATCTTTATAGACCTCTCCTTCTGCTTTCAGTATGGTGATTCCTTCCTTTAGTTTCAATTTGCTATTACGAAATTTATAAAACTATTTGGGTTCTCCCTTACATTTGTCAATTATACCTTTTTCAAAGTTCCTTTCTTCCTGTCTACGTTTTCTTGTATATTCATTTCTAGTTCTTCTATTCTTCCTTTGTTCTGTTATTACCTCTCTTTCTCCAGTTGTTCCATGCCTTGTCCCTCTCTTTTTTTGCGATCATGCACCTTCTGTTAAACCACCTGTGTTCTTAACCACTTACTCTTGTCACATATTTTTCCACTTCCAAATTATAGAGGTCTAGAAAGATATCCCATTTCCTCTGTATCTTTCTTGTTTCTCTGAATTTTCTCTAAACTGCATTTTTGAAAAATTTCCTCAATCCTGTAAAGTTTGCTTTCACATAGTTGTATCTTCCCTGCCTATAAAGTTCATCTCTTGTCACTACATTCCCTTTTATCACCTGGAGCTCAGTGACCAAATGATCTCATTTTCCTATAAGACAGATATTTCAGATTCAATTACGTCAGGTTCTTTAGTTAGCAGTAAATCTAGTCTTGGTGGTGTCATCACCTCTCAGTCTTCTCACTTCTTTGACCCACCAGGTTATTACATTATTCATTGCTATATTTAACAATATAGTGCCCCATGAATCTTCACTTCCTGCTGAGTCCCATTCCTCCCAGTTCACCTCTTCACAATTAATATCATCTATCAGAATTATGTTGTTGATTTTCTCATTCACTTCCTGTAGATATTAAACCTGACAACATCTCCTGGTATTCATCATCATTCTATGCCCTCGTCTTAGGGGGAACATATACAACTGCGATGTCTCTCTGACCATTCTCTCCAGTTTCCAATTTCATATTTATCACTTCAGCCCTACCCTCTCCCAGTTCCACATTATCCATATTTATGCTATCATCACTCCTCCTGTTTTTACTTTTCTGTCTCTTTTCCACAGTTTATATTTACCATCTCCCATATGGATGTCAATATCCTCTTTCAGCTTGGTCTCTACAAACCACAGAATATCTGGTTCATGTACCCTCAAGATATCGTTGATTTCTAACATTGCCGATATTAATGCATCATAATTAGTATATGCCTCTTTCGAACTTTTTTCGTTTTTTTTAATTCCTTATTCTTTCCCCCTCTCCGTCGGTACAACTTCCTCAATTTCAGATCCATAACTTTCCAGTAGAACACTGTCTTCCTCCGTTCTCTGTTCGTTTTTTGCCATTGCTTCCTTTATTAGCTGCTTTATTTCAGCTCTTTCTTCCTCATTTTCATCTCTCCTTATTCAAACATTCTTGAACCCCTCATTATCTGATAATTTCCATGTTCTGTTGATGATTTCATTTTCCATTACCTGAGACTTAAACTTTTAAGTGGCCTAGTCCCTCCTTCTTCATACTTTCCTAGCCAGAACACTTCTTGAATCTCTTCATGAGCTTTGTTGTTGCCCTCCATATCTACTGATACTGTCTCTTTAGCCTTACTTAGTTCTTCTCTTTCCTTTTCTGATCTAAATGTCATATGTTTTACTTTTACTCCTGAAATTATCATGCATTTTTTCTTGTGTGCTATGTCCCTGACTGAAGTGTGTGTGTGTGTGTGTGTGTGTGTGTGTGTGTGTGTGTGTGTGTGTGTGTAACTCACCGGTTTGGTCAGGATCACTTGATGGTAGTCATTGTCAGCTTTTACCCTCCCGGAAGGGAGCTGAGAGCTCATATAGTCCGATCTATGGGCAAGGCTGTGACCTTCACACACGCATACACCCATCCCCTTGCTCAAGGGGGACAGTAACCACCCACTTTGTCAGTGAAACTTTTCTCAACCTGAGCGTAATGTGGAAAGTTTGATGGGAAGAGCGGGGGAAGTTGTTGAGGCATTTAGTAGGAGGTGGGTGGATGTGGCATGTTTGCAGGAAGTCCGGTACAAGGGTGGATCAGCCAGAAAGATTGCTGGGAAGGATTGCCGCTATAAGCTGTTTTGGCAGGGGGGAACTGACGGATATGGGGGTGTGGGTGTGTTGGTTGCGGAGAAATGGGTGGAATATGTTATGAATGTTATGAGAGTAAGTGATAGGATATTAGTAGTGAAAATTTTGATCGGACGGATAATGATTTCAGTTATATCGGCATTTGCTCCACAGGTAGGATTGGATGACGCAGAGAAGGATAGATTTTGGGATGATTTAATACTTGTAGTAAGTGGTATGGGCGATGATGAGGTAGTGGTTCTGGGAGGGGATTTAAATGGTCATGTTGGTGAAGCAGCTCAAGGTTATGAAGGAGTCCATGGAGGATGTGCATATGGTGTGAAGAATGCGGAAAGGGAAAGAATACTCAAGTTTGGGGAGGCTATGGACATGATTGTGTGCAACACACATTTTAGGAAAAGAATGAGCCGGTTGATTACGTACGAGTTCGGGGGAAATAGTAGTCAGATAGATTATTTTCTGGTCAGGAGGGGTGATAGGAGATTAGTGAGGGATGTTAAAGCTATAGGAAGCGAGGAGTGTGTGCAGCAGCACAAACTGTTGATTTGTGACATGGTGCTTAAGGAACGAGTGATGAGAAGGAGAACATACGTACCTAGGAGGAAAATATGGAAGCTGGGAAACCAATCAGTAAGGGATACTTTTTATAGTGAGATGAGGAGAGTGGTGGCTGAACAGGAAGCCGTAGATAGAGACGTTAATGAACAGTATAGAGCCCTTAAGAACAACCTCTTGAGAGTTACCGATGCAATATGCGGTTGGACAAGAGGCCTACGAAGACATAAAGTAACTTGATGGTGGGATGAGGGTGTAGAAGCCGCAATTAAGGTGAAAAGAAGGCTTTTCCCGGAATGGAAGATGGATGGTAACAGGGAGGAGTACTTGGCTGCCAAGTGCAGAGCTAGAAGAGAGGTATACAGGGCGTAGTCTGAGTCACAGAGACTTTTACTTGATAATCTAAATCATGGAGGAAGGAAAAATATGATTTTTAGGGTGGAAAATCAGGTGAAGAGGGATAATCAGGACATTATAGGTGAGCAGTGTGTGAAGAATGATGAAGGAAGGGTGGTAAACAGTGAGGATGTTAAAGATGCATGGAGAGAGCATTATAGCCAGTTGTTGAATGAGGAGTTTGATTGGGATAGGGAAGGTTTGGAGCCAGCTGATCCAGTGTTTGGCCCTTGGCCTTTGATAGACACTGCTACTGTGAGTGAGGCAATAGGCAGGATGCGGGTGGGGAAGGCGGCAGGTGTTTCTGGGTTGTCTGCCGAAATGTTGAAGGCCTCAGGAGATACTGGGGTGAGGTTAGTCACTGACCTGATAAATATGATTATATATGAGTGTGTTGTCCCAGATGATTGGCTGAAGAGTGTAATTGTAAATGTGTACAAAGGGAAGGGTGATGCCCTGGAAAGGGGAAATCAGAGGTATAAAGCTCTTAGATCAGATAATGAAAGTAATGGAGAGAGTTCTAGAAGGTATGATTAGAGAAAGAGTGAATATCGTTGATATGCAGTTTGGGTTTATGCCAGGCAGGGGGACCACTGATGCTATATTCATTGTTCGACAGCTTCAGGAAAAATATATTGGTAAGAAAAGGGAATTGTATTTTGTTTTTGTTGATTTGGAAAAGGCCTTTGACAGAGTCCCTAGAGAGGTGGTGAAGTGGGCAATGAGAAAGCTAGGGTTGGAAGAGTGGCTGGTTAGGGTGGTAATGGCCATGTACGTGGGTGCACGCACCCAGGTAAGAGTTAATGGAGTTTTGAGTGGTGAGTTTTCCGTGAATGTTGGTGTGCATCAGGGGTCAGTTTTGAGTCCCTTGTTGTTTATCATGGTGCTTGAAGCCCTCTCACATGACTTCAGAGATGGACTCCCATGGGAGATGTTGTATGCTGATGATTTGGTGTTGATTGCAGAGAATGAAAAGGAGGCGGAGGAAAGATTTAAGAAGTAGAGAGATAGTATGGGGTACAAGGGCTTAAGGGTAAATGCAGATAAAACAAAACTGATGATATCTAGGGTTGGTGGCGGTACAATCAGAGAAGAGGGAGAGTGGCCATGTGCAGTTTGCAGCAAGGGTGTGGGAAGTAATTCCATCTTGTGTAGTGTTTGTGATAGATGGGTGCACAAGAGATGTAGTGGTATTAGAGGTAGACTGCGAGATGATGCTGATTTCATGTGTGCGGCGTGTCAGGGAGAGCAGGTGGAGATTGTTAGGCGTGAGAGGGTTGAACTTGCAGGTGAGTCTCTTGAGTGTGTGGAGGAGTTTCGTTATTTGGGAGACATGTTGTGCCGGAGGTGGGGCTGGAGTTAGCTCGGTTGCTAGGGTGAGAAGTGGTTGGAAGAAGTTTAGGGAGCTGTTGGCTCTCCTGACATTGAGAGGACTCTCCTTACGTGCTAAGGGGTCTTTGTATGCAGCATGTGTTAGGAGTGTGATGCTGTATGGTAGTGAGACCTGGGCAGTAAAGGAAGAGGATATTCGCAGGTTTAAACGTACAGAAATGACAATGATTAGGTGGATGTGTAGTGCGTCCCTGCGTGCAAGGCCTGGGGGGGCTGGGTTTACGATGGAAGAGTTGAGAGGTAGGATGGGACTGGAATGTATTGGTGTTGTGATGAGGAGATGTAGGCTGAGGTGGTTTGGACATGTGGAGAGGATGGGGGATGATAATTGGGTACAGAGGGTGAGAAGTTTTAATATTTTGGGAAGGGACTTTGGGGGGAGGCTCGAACTCCCATCTTCCAGATGGCAAGCGAGAGCGCTACCACTGTGCCAGCGAGCGAGCGGTGTGTGTGTTCTTACCTAATTGTTATTACTAATTGTATAGTATCTTCACAGGAATGAGTCAAGCTCGTACTGCCCCTTTTTCTGAACCATTTTTATCATACACGTCTTTAAATTTATGAATTTTTTTGGCACACACTATTTCATTCAGTAGTGCATTCCATTGATCAACTGCTCTATTTGGGAAACTTCCTTACATCTTTATCATCTTTTCACTTTTCTGCAGTGTCATCTTAATGTTGCTTCCCCATAGGTTATATACTCATTTATGTCTATTTTGTCTTTTCTGTGATGCATTTATACACTAAAACATTAACGTGTCTCCTCTCTTCCTTCTCATTATCATGTCTCCTCTTGTCCTTCTCTCCTCTTAATGTTGGTAGGTTTCATTTTTCGAGTCTTTCTTCAAAGCTTAGGCCCCTTAAACTTTGTGCCCATCTTTTAGTGGCCCTCTGTACCTTTCAATCTTATCTATGTGTTTTTGATATGCGGATTTCCGACTGCTGATGCGTACTCCAATGTTGGTCTGACGAATGATATTATATCTCTCAGCATGTCTTCACTTATGTATGTGAATGCTACCCTCATATTAGCAAGCGGTGTGTATGTCTTCCATACTTTTTCATTTATGTTGTCAGCCAATGTTAGTCTGCTATTGAAAATCACTCCCATATCATTTTCCCTTTCTGATGTGTGTATGGTGTAACTTCCTAACTTACAGTCCCAGTTTGATCTTTTTTCACTTTTACCAGATTTTATTACATGACGTTTATTCACAGTGAATCCCATTTACCATCTGTTGCTCCATTCATGAAGCTTATTTAATTCCTCTTGTAGCTGTATGAAAGAGTCTGTGTTTGTAATTTTCCTTTGTAATTTTTTGCATCATCAGCAAACATATTTAGGTAACTTCCATTTCCAGTTGCTGTCTGTGTCATTTATATATGTTGCAAACATAATTGGTGCCAGAACTGAGCCATGTGGAACTCCACTTGTCACTTCTTTCCATGATGAGTGAAATTACTCTTAGCACTGTTCTCATTTCCTTTTTACTGAGGAAATCTTGCATCCAGTCGTACAGTTTACCTTGGATTCCTTCTTAATTGTATAGTTTCCATAAAATTCTTTTGTGTGGTACTCTGTCAAATGCCTTCTTGAAATCCAGATACTGTATATGCTGTTTACCCAGCCATCTCTTTTCTGTATTATTTCTCCAACTCTGTCATAGTAATTTATTAGATTATTAACACATGATTTTCCCTTTCTAAAACCAAGTTGTCTTTCTGTTATCATATTGTGTTTTCCAGGTAAAGTCTTCGTATCAGTTTTTCTAACATCTTGCTTACGACGCTGGTCAGTGATACTGGTTGGTAGTTAAATTGATTTTGTCTGTTTCTTGAAAAGGGGCACAGTGTTTGCTTTCTACCAAATATCAGGTAGTTTTCTGTGTCTTGTTGATTCTCTGAATGTGTGTGTGTGTGTGTTAGAGAGGGGGTTAATTAATGTGGATGTAGATAATAACAAAACTTGTATATAACAGGTCTCAACGTAAGCTGTCTGCTGCGGCACAACTGGCTCAGACTAAGGAAGGCAATGTTGATCTTGAAACACCTGACTCCATCTTAGCGGGGGTGAACCTGCGAGCCCTTCTGAACAAGCACACCTTCTCTGCCCTCCCTCCAGCCTATCAGCACAGACTTATCCAGCTCCTTCCCCTTGTTGACCAGTCCGTTGGCACTGATGATTCACTTAAGTAAGTTGCTGTAATTTTAGTTTACTTTATGTTCTGGGAATCACTTCGTTTGTGTGAAACATCATACCCATCAGCTTTCAGGGAAGTATTTTGATCTGTGTATTTATATTCCATCCAATCCTATGCTGAGCATTTCATGGGAGGGAGCAGGATGTTTGTTGGTGATGATGAATTTGTATATCAAAAATGAGTAAACTCTCAGTTACCTGTTCTATAGCAGCTAATGGGGTGTTGGATAGTGACACACTGTTGCATAGTGAAGTAGTACAATCGCCCAAAGAAGTGATGACTCGCTTTCATTAAGTTTCGGACAAAACTCCCTGGGTCGGTCTACGTTTATTTAGGAGACGGAAACAGTCTTTGCCTGCCCTGCAAACATTATTTATGGTGTAAAAAGAATTAATCTTGCGAAAATACTAGTTAAGTATAGCATTTTTTTTTTTTTTTATAGTTCAGTCAAAAAATAAATAGTGATATCTGGCACGTTTTCACAGCTCATGCCAGCAGTTACCAATGAAGCAATTTTCCCGCTAAATTTAGAGATTTCAAAAGTAGTCCAGCTGGTATAAAGTTATTACATTTCTCTGGCTCTTTTTTTTTTTTTTTTTTTAAGGTCTTACCCATTTATTTTTCGTTAATTTTCCTCAGTCTGGCGGATTTTTACCACATCTGAGACTAATTTAGCGGATTTCAATAATTTTTCCTTTGGCAACAGTGCACGGCAGGCCTTCCGTCAGTCATTACCACGCCAAGGTTAGGAGAGGTTGTTTCGACCTTTGTCACGGTTCCCCCCTCTCCCTTATTTTTAATACAGTTCTTTTTGGTTTTAATTATCTTCATTGTCGCATTCATGCTTTTGACTATCAACCTCTCCCTCTTTAGTACTTTCATGCAACTGCCTTACATGTTTTATAACATGTAGGAATTTCGTGTGAATCAAAATGACCAGTTTTCCACTCGTGATTGCACTGGTTTCACCAACGTCATTGAATCTATCTATCTATTGCCAGACGCCATAATCCCATAAGGGGTGGCCATTTGACTTTGAGTTATTTGTTTTACAGGGAGGGGCACTAACCCTCCACCAACCCACTCGCTGACACGTAGGGAGCACGTATGGTTTGGTTATGTGGTTACCACCCAGCATTGTAAATGGTTTCTTAGCTTACAGGAAACCATTTGGCTTGTCACTCAATGTAAAGCCACCTGTAAAGAAACGCAACAAGAAGTGACAGGAAAGATGGGAGAAATAGGAAGAGAGGAGGGCAGGCACAGAAAAAGAATGATAAAGGCTAAGGAAGAAGTAAGCAGCACTACATCAGGTGAGTGGATGAGGGCAGATTAATTTGCTCCTTGATAACAACACAAGTGGTAAGTGGTTGTTCTTGGGCACATGTATTAATCTATCTGTTTTGGTCTTGTGCTACGAGGGGCTCCAATAGCAAATTTCCTATGTTCCGCCTCTATATTCCTTATCTATCTGTTAACTGTCAAGGTGCCAGTATATCTGTCTTACTGGAATATTTGCTAAATAAGGAGCAATAATCTTCTTGCACCGATAGGCCATAGTTTCTTGTTGACAATCGATCTTGCTTTCAGCACTTACGGATTTACCCACGTGAATATTATCCTGCATAGAGAATTAAATGTGGATAATAAAATATCTTTGGATGTTTATTTTTCTGATTTGATGGCACTAATGATTTCGACATTACGATTATCTCCGGGTTTTATTTTACGGGACGTATTTCCTTCAGTATTGTTGATTTTGAATGGAAAATAAGTATTACGAGAGTTTCTCCGCATTTTAACCCTGAAACCGTTGAGCGATAGGGAGTGCGTTTCACATTCTTTCGTACTGCAAAGCCTCAACTTTGGTGTATTGTGGTTTCCTATTCCGTAATGCAAGATATACACGGTAAAAATACTAATATATTACTTTTTGGTGTTGTTCACCCAGATACTGCTCATTCTGGTGTGCAATTTAGAAAATATAACATGGCCGTGACCGTTGCCAGATACCACTTTCTGAACGAAAGGTACTGGGAATCGGGTCATCACTTCTTTGGGCGATCGTACCTTCCAAAACCTCTCCCAAAGAGGGTATAAGCCCCCAATAAAACCCTGTACATACACTATATAACTGTTCTTAGGTAAAAGGAAAATTTAAATTCTGTACTGTAACAAGCATGATATGTCATTGTATGGTGACTTCTATTTAGGGACTCTCCAGGGAATTTTTTCAGGGAAAATTCAGTCATTTGCTGTAGTGGATAATGACATATGCTGGATAATGCAGTGATAGATAATATAGAGTTTATTATAACAACATCATAATTATTAGTGATGCTTGTCAGCTTGTTGAGGTTTGCTATTTTATTCTTCCTAACATCAAACAGTATCGTTCATTTTCTGGAAGACCTTTGGTATTGAAAGGGGTTCAAGCAATTATTCGTTAACCTAGTCCTGGAATCACCATAATCATCATTCAGACCCCTTTTTCCAATCCAACAATGGGATATGGCAGGATCCAGATGACAAAGAAAGAAAAAAATACAATAGATGGAAATGGGCTTGGCACTTAAGGACACGCCATTCAAGCCCGTGGAATCCTGACTCTTCCTCACAGGTATACATTATGCCCTTGTAAACACACATGTACACATGCATGGATGCACTTGCGAATGCACACACACACACACACACACACACACACACACACACACACACACAGGTCGCAGAGGGAGAGAGACGGAGCTGCTCCTGGATCGAGGGGAAATAATCGCAGAACTAGCAGCGAAAAGGAGATAGCCTATTGTGATTATGTGGTTGAATGTGTGAGTGGTGGTCCCGTCGGATATTAGTTTAAAAAAACGCAAGTTTCGGCCCTAAAAATACAAGAGAGAGTGAAAAAGAAAGTTTCCATATGGTTGCATCATGGCGGAGAGAGACGGAAGATTGTTTACAACTGGCGAGGGGGAATTTGTGGGCTTCACCGAGCCAAATGTAGGCAAAGGAAGTGATAAGCTGCAAGAAACGAGAGTAGCAGGAGTGGAGAAAATGGCGGAGAGGAATGTCCAGGAGTTAAAAAAGGTATGGGAAGTAATTAAGCAGCTGCAGGAACGGACCATAGAGCAAGAGAGAGAGATCAAAGTCCTACAGAATAGTCTGGAAAAAGTTAACACACGTAGTGAGGAACAAGAAAAAGAAGTTACAGAATTAAAGGCGAATAACGAATCCGCATCAAATGAAATAAAACAGCTGAAGAGGGAGAATAAGAGGTTGGAAGAAGAAAGGGACAGAATAAAAAGTAAACTAGATGAATACGAATCAAAATCGAGGAGGCAAGATGAGCATATTCAGGAAATTAAGGAGCAACATAAGGGATGGAAGAAAATACAGGAGGAAGGAAATGTAAATTTGAAGGAAATCATAGAACAACAAAGTAAGGAAAAAGTGGAGAAGGAAGTGGTTAGAGTACTAAGAAGTAGAGAATCTTTGGTCAGGGATGTAGCAGACAAGAAAAAATGTGTGATAATCTCAGGAATAAAAGAAAAACGAATGACAGTAAGATCTGAAAGAGAGAGAGAGGAACTGAGCAAGGCTAAAGAAATAGTAGCAGTGGTTATGGAAGGAAACAATGAAGCCCAAGAAGAGATTGAAGAAGTGTTTAGGTTAGGAAAGTACGAGGATGGTGGGGCAAGGCCCTTGAAAGTAAAGTTTAAGTCCCAAGTAATCGTGAATGAAATCATAAGTAGAACGTGGAAATTGTCAGAGAAAGAGGGGTTTAAAAATGTTTGGATTAGGAGAGATGCAAATGAAGAGGAAAGAGCTAAATTAAAGGAGTTAGTAAAGGAAGCAAAGATAAAAAACGAACAACGAATGGAGAAAGAGAAGACAGAGTTTTATTGGAGAGTTATGGACCAGAAATTGAGAAAGTGGTACCGACGGAAGGAAGGAGAGACGAGAGAATAAAAAACGATGAAAAAAGTTTGAAAGTGGCGTACACAAACATTGATGGACTAATATCGGCAAGGTTAGAAATCAATGATTTTTTGAGGGCACACGAGCCTGATGTTATGTGCTTTGTAGAGACTAAATTGAAAGAAGATATTGATATTCATATGGGAGGTGGGAAATACAAATTATGGAGAAGAGACAGAAAAGAAAAAACGGGAGGAGGAGTGATGATAGCAGTGAAGGACAACATAAACGTAGATACTGTGGAAATTGCAGAGGGCAGGGCCGAAGCCATAAATTTGAAACTAGAAACTGGGGAGAATGGTAAGAGAGATATGGCAGTGGTATATGTTCCCCCTAAGACGAGAGCATGGAATGACGATGAATACCAGGAGATGTTGTCAGACATGGTTAGTTATCTACAGAAAGTGATCGAGAAAAGCAACAATATAATCCTAATGGGTGACTTTAATTGTAAAGAGGTGAACTGGGAGGAATGGGACTCAGGAGGCAGCGAAGATTCGTGGGGCACTAAATTGTTAAATATAGCAATGAATAATGTAATGACACAGTGGGTTAAAGAAGAGACACGATTCAGAGGTGATGACACACCAGCAAGATTAGATTTGCTACTATCCAAAGAACCTGATGTAATTGAATCATTAAATTATCTGTGTCCTATAGGAAAAAGTGATCACGTGGTCATTGAGTTCCAGATGATAATAGGGAACGTGGTGCCAAGAGATGAGCTTTATAGGCAAGGAAGATACAACTTTGGGAAAACAAACTTTGCAGAATTGAGAAAATTTTTTGAAAATGCGGACTGGAGAAAATTCAGAGAAACAAGAGAGATACAGAGGAAGTGGGATATCTTTTTAGACCTCTACAATCTGGGTGTGGAAAAATATGTGCCAAGAGTAAGTGGGAAAGAAAACAGGAAAAAGGTGTGGTTTAATAGAAGGTGTATAATAGCGAAAAAAGAGAGGGACATGGCATGGAACAAATGGAAAAAGAGAAGTAATATCAGGAAAAAGGAAGAATATAAAAGAACTAGAAATGAATATACAAGAATACGTAGAGAGGAAGAAAGGAACTTTGAAAAAGGTATAATTGACAAATGTAAGGATGAACCCAAATTGTTTTATAGATTTGTTAATGGCAAATTGAAGCAAAGGGAAGGAATCACCAAACTGAAAGTAGAAGGAGAGGTCTACAAGGATGCAGTAATGCAAGCTGAAGTAATGAACAAATGTTTCCAGTCGGTTTTCACTAAGGAAAGGGAGTTTGTGGAAGGAGAGGGAATGATAAGAAATGTAGTGATAAAAGATATAAAAGTGGAAGTGCAGGAAGTGTATAAATTACTGGAAGCTCAAGATGTAAGGAAGGCCCCAGGACCGGATGGAATCTCTAATTGGGTACTGAAGGAATGCAGAGAACAACTGGCGGATAAGATTCACAATTTAATTGTGTGCTCCTTGGAAGAGGGGAAAGTGCCTCGGGAATGGAAGAGGGCAAATGTGGTGCCAATCTATAAGGGAGGAAACAAGGAAGAACCCCTGAATTATAGACCAGTGTCCCTAACCAGTATGGTTGCGAAATTGTGTGAGAGAATCCTGAAAGATAGATGGATAAAATATCTGGAAGAGATGAATATTTTGACTGAAAGTCAGTTTGGATTCAGAAGTGGAATGTCATGTGTTTCCAACTTGTTGAGCTTCTACTCAAGGGCGATTGACGTGCTACAGGAGAGAGACGGTTGGGTGGATTGTGTGTACTTAGATCTGGAGAAGGCCTTCGACAAAGTACCCCACAAGAGACTATTATGGAAATTAGAGCATATAGGAGGACTTAAGGGAAGCCTCCTGGAATGGATGAGAGACTTTCTGAGTGACAGACAAATGAGGACAGTAATAAAGGACAGGACATCTGGATGGAGGGAAGTAACAAGTGGTGTCCCACAGGGCTCGGTGTTGGCACCAGTAATGTTCTTGATTTATGTAAATGATATGGTAGATGGAGTGAACAGCTATGCAAGCCTGTTTGCTGATGATGCAAAGATCTTGAGAAAGGTAGAGGTTGAAGAGGACTGTAAAATGCTACAGGAGGATCTGGATAGGATATATGATTGGAGCCGGATGTGGGAAATGAAATTCAACGCAAAAAAATGTAAAATATTGGAAATGGGTAAAAGTACCAAGAGGCCATCATTGACTTATTTGATGGGTAATGAACCAATTAGAAAAGCGAGAGAAGAGAAAGATTTGGGAGTGCTGGTCCAGGATAGTTTGTCACCTGAAAAGCACATAAATAAGATAGTGAGAGAGACATATAAACTCTTGACCAATATAAGAGTGGCATTTCATTACATGGATGAGGAGATGATGAAAAAATTGATAGTGGCCATGATCCGGCCCAGGTTAGAATATGCAGCAGTAGTGTGGTCCCCACACAGAAAGAAAGATATAACCAAGATTGAGAGAATACAAAGAACAGCAACCAAGATGGTCCCTAGTCTGGCAGATTTGCCATACAGGGAGAGGCTGGAAAGGCTGGATTTGCCCTCCTTAGAGGAAAGGAGAAAGAGGGGTGACATGATTGCAGTGTTCAGGACTATGATAGGAGTAGATAAAATTGACAGAGAAAATCTGTTTGTGTGGGATGAGAGAGCAACAAGAGGACACGGAATGAAACTAAAGAAGCCAAGCTGCTC
>JAGKTI010001787.1:18984-35814 GCA_018397915.1 Birgus latro
ATAATAATAATAATAATAATAATAATAATAATAATAATAATAATAATAATAATGCTAAATGGAAAACACTACAACAACAACTACTACTACTACTATCATTGCCACTGCTACTACTATTACTACTACAACTACTTAATAGTACCTACTCGACTGAAGAATCAGAATTTCTACACTCCAGAGGTTCACATCTAGACGAGTCTGGGATCACAACATTCAAAACGAAAATAACATTTGTAAAGACATTCTGACAGGGATGGGAATGATGTCGAAGCAGCCAAGGGTGAAAGAGAGAGGAGCTTTTATCCCAATTAGTTTCACCTGTGGCTTCTTCAGGGGAACAGGAAGATACAATAAAAGGCCACAATAATTCAATAACAACGCCATTTTCAGTGCCATCGTAAACATTCTCTCAGTCTGCCAGCTACCATAACCCGCACCATACCTCTCACCACCATCACCACTGCCATAAGAAATATTCCCACCGCCCCACCTGTCACTTCTAACACTATTTCATTTGTCGTGTTCAGGTATTGGAGGCTGGAACCTGTTGGGGGCGGGGTCGTGTTTACCAGCTGCCTTAGTTCTGGTCATCAACAACGTTTTTAGAGAAATCTGATTAATATGAAGCAGAAAATATCAAAGGCTTGAATGATACCTGGATGGAGGTGTTGCCGTTTATGCTTGACCTTCTAATGACAGTGCCATTATGTCTCCATTTTCCATTTGCTTTTTATTATTCTTATATTTCCTAGACTAAAAACTAGTCCATCATGAACCCTAAAACAATGGGGATATATGGACGGAGGAACATATGTTGCTAAAAAAAAATAAGTTCTCGCAATATGCATTTTGAGTCCTATGAAAAATCCAGATACATCACGGAGATTTAAAAAAAAAAGTTTCTAGCCATGTACAGGCGTCTTCACATATTTGCGGACGCGTTACACATTTTATGATAAGTTAGATAAAACTACTAAGTCCATCATTATACCCTGCTGCCACAGGTAACGAGTGGAAATGAGTAATAAACTCCCAGTAGTCAACTAGGTGCCAAAAATAGCTTCACTGCATTCTTTCAATGAAATTTTGTGAAAGAGTGAGCCATAGGCCTAGAAAGAATTGATTAAATATTGAGGGTGATCCGTATCGTATCTCCAAGGATTCGGATCCGGATTCTTTTTAATGGCAGTGGTACTGGTGGAGGTATGCTCTCTCCGTGTGCTTTCTAGCTGAGCTTATCGTCCTCAATATGCCTTAAAATTACACAGAAAAGGTTTAGAAAGATATTACTTAGTGTCATAAAATTTCGATTCACTCGCATGATAGCTATAGCATACAGTTTTTAATATACTAGAATCTTCAGGGGTTAAAGCTTGCAGTAAGGGTATGGGAAGTGAAACAACACTGGGAGGAAGGAAGGCAGAAGCTCCAGGCCTCTCTAAGCATGTCAGACACCGCCAGCCACCCCCACGAGTGCACAGCCATTCAGACATAATCACTACTTTGTGCCGGTCCCAAGACCCATCAGTAAACAACCAAACTGGTGCTCTGTACTGGTCCCGGGGTCTGGGTGTTTGTATTGGGAAAGGGTTAGGATTCAGAAGACAGTGCGGGAAAGGTGGTGATTATGATTATACTTGCCTTGATCCAGATCATAACAGCATTAACCCCTCTTATCATTACCGCATTCCTCTTTACCATACGTTATTTTACTAGATATATCAAGATGTCATCACCTTACCTGAACAACGTAATCATCGTGGGTTGCATCCTGACCTACACCTCGGTCATCCTGCTTGGACTGGACTCAGAACTGACCAGCGAGACCAGTTTCCCTTACATCTGCACTGCCAGAGCTTGGGTCCTGATGGCTGGCTTCACACTGGCCTTTGGGTCCATGTTCTCCAAGACCTGGAGGGTGCATTCCATCTTCACTGATGTACAGCTCAACAAGAAGGTAATGTAGCTTGCAGCTGTATACTTGTGGATGTTTGAAGCTTGCTACAATCCTTTCTTTACACTTTATTGATTTGAGAACTGCGACTTGCATTCCTAGATGCTTAGTGTGCGACTGTGACATGTCAGGCTGTAAAATTTAATATTTGCTCCTTCCTTTGGTGATGGCAGGTATTTAGTAACTTGAAGTATTATCATGTGGTGGCATTGGGAACTTTTTCAGCAACTATCCCGTAATCTCCCACGGACTCTCACCAGGCTTTTGTCATGTGTGTCCAGTAATTTCATAAGAAATCTGTTCATATTTCTGGAGTTATATTTATAATCCCGTCATTCATCGTCCCATCTGGAGTGAGAGCAGATTCCTTGGTTATGCAGTCCAGATATTTGAGTCAAGAGCCACTATTTCCAGGCCTTTTAGTGGCATTTATAAGCAATAGATCCCAATTAGCCAGATGATTGAAGCACTGGTCACATCCGTAACCAACTAGATCACTAGGCATTTACTTGCTTAAATGGTTACCACCGATTAGAGTATAAGGGTTTTTGTGCCACGAGAAATCATTTGGCTTTTTACTAAATGTACTGTCACTTGAAGACACAGCTACATCATGTAAATAGGTGATAGGTGCTTCATCTATGAAAATTCAAGAACTTGCAAAAAACAGTAAAACCTTGAAATGAATTACTAAGAGGATCAGGTAAATTGCTGGACACAAGAAAACGCTGAGACAACTCACACTGCTACATACCTCACAGTCACCTCATAACATACTTCACAATGCCACGTCTCACACCATACCACACACTGCCACACCTAACACTGTCACACCACACATTGTCTCACCGCACATGGCTATGACTTACAATGCCACACTATACACATACATTGCCCGATCTAACATTGCCACATGACACTCACCACACCATTCCTCACACAGCCACAGCTCAGACTATAGCACCACATACAGATACTGCTACACCAAGTACTGTATATCACACACTATTTTACCATTTTGTGCCATATTACATACTGCTTCTCCACACACAACACTTCACACAGCCACCCTATACACATTCACACATACCCACAACCACACCACATGCTACCACGCCACTCACTGGTACACTTCTTATTGCCATAGCACAGAGTGGAACGCCAAGCACATCCATGCCATTATCACCTTACCCCACCACAGTACACACTGCCACACATCACAGTCACACCTCGCACTGCTACACCGTCCATCCCTACCACACAGAGACTTATCCAACACCCCGATAATCATTCTCCTACAATATCACACTCCTGGTATCCATTCCATCATCCAGTCCCCCTTTTCTCCACGAGGAACGTAGAGGCCCTGGGCTAGGATATTCAGTCTTGCCATTTAAGGCAAAGGTGGTCAGCCTTACTCATCCCTGGGTGACATTATGTGATCGAAAAAACCCAACTACTCCTCAGAATAAAACCCTTACATATTCCATCTGGTTGGAGCGCCGTAACCCACTATACTACCAGGCGTCATTTGGTTGAGTGGTTATCATCCAGGGTAGTAAATAATTTCCCGGGTTACAGGAAACTATTTGGTCTGCCGCTTAGAGTAACGTCACCTGAGGGCAGCACTACATCCTGTGAGTGGATGATGGCCGCCCTCACTTACCACCTAACACTGTTCTTCTTATAAAGGCTCTAATATAACTTTTCCTATCCTCATTCCGCAGGTGATCAAGGACTCACAGCTGTTCTTAGTGGTGTTTGTGCTTCTGTGTGTCGACGTGGCAATTATGACGACCTGGCAGATCGTCGACCCCTTCTACCGTGAAACCAAATATCTTCCAGCTTATGTAAGTTTCTCAATCACCCTTTCCTGCCGCACACGTTCAAGCTGTGCAACATGCTTAATATCCTTCCTTTTTCAACTTTCACTACCGTGGCAGCAAGAACACATTATCAACTTTGTGACAGTAGTGCAGGTATTAATTAATGTTGCCGATAGAAATAGCAGTGGGGGTTTCTGTGTGTTTACATACTAATTATGATGATACAGGAGGTGAGGCTAACAACATATTCCATTTAATATGACTGGCATTCATTCGTTGGGCATTGAACCCTCTTCTCCAGCCAGACAGCATTTACTGTATACTTTACTGTATGTGATGATGAAGAAGCGTATTTTATAGTGTGACGAACACAGACTCGTAGGAGTAGTCGTGTCTTCAAATATTCCGTACCTGGATACTATTAAACATGTCATCATTAACTGCTTCCTCCCAGAGACATCATTTGCTGTATTCTTGTTACTCTGAATTTAGGATGAACCTCTGGTAAGGAAACAGTAAGGGAATTCTTAGACTTCTCCAGCTGGGCAATCCACCTAAGCTGAGTAAAATCGTTAGACAAATAACAATAAAACATAAAGCACGCCATTGACTTAAAAAAGTTAAGAATACTACTTCTAGGTAACCCGTGAAGATGTACCGTACACCAGCTACACATATAATTACCTTCACTAGCATGGTCGTAATCTCCTCACTTGTATGGCAGACGAGGGGTGACATCCTGGTCATCCCCGAGAACGAGTACTGCAAGAGCTCCAAAATCTCCATCTTCATAGGCTGCGTCTACGCCTACAAGGGACTGCTGATGGTGAGTTGTTGCTCGTGTCGTTTCCGCTTAACCTTGGTCTGCCTGCTCAAGTAGATCCTTTGACATATAACCAATTGCTTCCGTGGGGCCATGTTAAATGTGCAGCACAGTACAGTATATACGCCATATAGAGATCCAACACCCGCTTGTAGTAGACAGCATCTTGTGTGAGTTGGATCAGGGCCCTCTCCACGGCAAGGTACAGGGATATACGAGTGCTGGCTCCCCGATGGACGCCGCAGGTGATCCATCCAGGTGCACGGTCCCACCATGTTTAGGTCCCTCGTCAGCTCCGTTGAAGGTGAATCCCATGTATGAGTACAGTTCCAGGTGCAGTAGAGAGTAAAGGTTTGAGAGTGAATGAGAAAGTGACTAAGTGTGATAATGAAAGCGTGAAAACATGTGAAAGTAAGTCGTGATGAGTGAGGGAGTGCCATGAGTAAGAGTTTAATATCAGTTCAGTGAATGAAAGTAAGAGAATGGGTGAGCGAGCGTATGAGTATGTTGAAGAATGACTGTGAGAGTGAATGAGTGAGTCAGCTAGCTAGTGAGAGTGGGAGAGTAAGGGGGGAGTGAGTGAGTTAATGTAAGTGTGTGAGCAGGGGAGCGAATGTGCGAATGAGTGCGTGTGAGTGAGAAGTGTATGGGAGAGGGTAAGCATGTGTTGTTGTTGTTGTTGCTTAGCCCCGGTTTATCTGGCAGAGCAGACCCATTGACCACAGGTAAGTAACTGCTTCTACAAGTCCTACAAGTACAGTACATACACGTAGTAAGGATCCGGTGCCTCAGTGTGGTAATCAGCGCCAAGGTCCTTCCCTACGGCGAGGTACAGAGAAGTAAAAGGAGATTTAGCTTTTTCGATGGACGCCGCAGCTTCTCCACTTCATCCAGGTACAGTGCCATCACGTGAAGGCTCCTTATCATCGCCAGGTTAGCATTTTTGAAAACTGGAAACGATTTACTTCTCATTCACACATTGATATAATCTTAAACTGTCGTCTGTTTTTAGTTTACACATTCTCTCATTCACCCTCTCATTTACTGTCAATTAGTTTCACACTTCTCTCTGTCTGTCTCTGTCTGTCTGTCTGTATATATGCACAATCACTTCCACACTAACCTTCGCCCTCACGTCTCCCTCACCAGGTGTTTGGCTGCTTCCTAGCCTGGGAGACTCGACAGGTGAACATCCCGGCCCTAAACGACTCCAAGTACATCGGCATGAGTGTGTACAACGTGGTGATCATGTGTGTTATCGGAGCGCCCATTTCCTACATCCTGAGCGACGAGAATGATGCAGCCTACCTCATTATCTCCATCTTCATCATCTTCTGCACCACCGGCACCCTCTGCCTTGTCTTCGTTCCGAAAGTTAGTTCCCTTTCATACATTCCGAGTTTTCTCTTCCTGTCTCAAATTACTTGGACTCTTTTTTCTCTCTCTCTCTCTCTCTCTCTCTCTCTCTCGCTCCCTCCCTCTTTCCCTTTCTCTTTCTCTTTCTCATTCTCTGCCTTGCTTTCATTTCAAAAGTTAGTTCCCTTTCATACATCTCGAGTTTTCTTTTCCTGTCTCAAATTACTTTGTCTGTCTGTCTGTCTGTCTCTCCCATTAACCCAAATTGTATCATTAGTTCTGTCTCATTTTTTTCGTTGCTAAAATTATACCACGTCGCCAAGCTTAGTATACGGGTAGTTCTGGTATCGTTGTCGTTGTTGTATTCGAGTCGATAGAGTGGTGGTCTGTTATTTCACTGGACGCGGGTTCGATTCCCGTCTAGATTAGGGTACATTTTAAGGATTTGAATTTCGTTAAAAAAAGACCATACTGATCTAACACAAGACCAGTCGATATATAGTAAAAATACCCATTAATATCAATACACCAGTCCTGTATAAGACAGCCCTAACAGGCACTGAATATGGACAGTGGGTGTTGGCGCCAAAGTGGTGACATGTGGAGATGTATGGTACATAGAACTGCTGGGCCTCAGGGAATGGGCTCTGAAGCGTGTTCCCAGAATCGGACACATAAAATAATGCTCGACTGGACACAAAATGGTGGATTGCAAGCTGAAGCTGTGTCCCTCCTGCAGCCTACCTTCATAATTTACTGGGATACAGAGGGAGCAGAGGAAGGTTAACATTACTAGATAGCGAAGCCGCCCGGTTATATCAGTACCACTGTGAGAAGGCATTCCTCTAAAAAAACAATGTTCCTCTCCGTACCTGCAAAAAAAAAAATAAAAAAAAGGCAAAACTACGCTGTTGCAACCCTCCAGCTGACCAAGCACATACCCCCCCCCCCCCCCTCCTGCCCCGCCACACCCAACCAACCTCACAAACACCCCCCCCCTCCCCCCTTCTGTATAACACAGTGACATTAAAACTTAAACATTCAGTAGTTTATCCATGGTAATTATGAAGTTAAGAGCAAATCTGATGAAATTACGACTCGTGCTTTTTTCATTTAGGCGGCCATTTTTTATGATTACATAATAGGTACAGTCATGAAACTTCATACATAATTAAATATTCATATAATCATTTATCACGTAAAATTTCTGTCTCTTGGGTGTAATGGTTGGAAAATTTTAACAGAAAAATACATTGGGCCTTTTAGATTCCTTGCGCAGGTTGCACCGAAATCTCCGAGAATTTTTTTTAAAACTTTTCCATTAAAAAAAAATAAATCTTAAGCCAGCATTCTACCTGTCAAACGGCACTAATTCACTGTAAGACACATAACTCTGTGAAACTTCATGACTCTATAGCGAATACTTTCTGAGTTCTGGCCCGGAAACGAAATCTCTTTGCCACCTAAAGTTGCTGATCCCAGTGATGATAATACCCTCCTTTGGCTTCGTCAGGTGGAGGGTAAAAAGCATTATTCTACTGATTTTTACATTGTAGTGTAGTTGTTGTGTAGCTGGTGTAGCACTGTAGACTATAGTTCCCTACTTTTCAGTTTTTCCTTTTTTCCTGTGTAACAATAACAGAGGCAGGTGACGCTGATGACTATAATTATGATCCCTCCCTCGTATACTCCTTCCCGGTCATCAGTTTGCGTATTTTGTCTTGCTTTCATTTTAATACCGCTGATAGAATGATACAGTTCTTACGATGCTAGTTTTTTACCCATTTCCTATGCACATTCTTCGGATCGAGCTGACAAATAATCCTGGTCTCAGTTAAATAGTGACAACAGTAATATATGAGGATGAAGTTGCAATGGTTCTTTCACCTTAACTTGGCTCATATATTCGTCCTTTTGTACCTTATTCCATGTAGCTCAGTGACAGAGAGACATTTCTACTGCTCTACGTAATTCCCATGACACTTCTTCGTGATTAGCACCATTCTCTGTTGCTAATCTGTGGCTAAAAGAGAGCACTGGTAATGGGGAGATGGCAATTTTAGGTCAAGTTAAAGTAAACAGCGTAGTGATTTACCCATTCCTTCTGTACACTGCGCCAGGTCACTGAGTCACCATAGAATCCTGCTTTCATTTTAATAGTTACGTATAGTGTGTTATATGAGGATGATGATGCTGGTGATTTATCCATTTCTTTCTTACACTAGCCAGACCATCGAGCTACAGAGGAATCCTGCTATTTATGATATTATATGAGAATGAAGATGCTAATTATTAACCACATTCATTACCTATTTTTTATGTGTATTCGCCAGATCATCGAGTTGCGGAAGAATCCCAAGGGCATGATGGAGAGAGGAGTAGGGCGTCCCACTCTGAAGCCGCCAAAAAACCCTGATAGTGATTCCGAGCTGTCCGATTTTCACGACCAGATCAAGAAGGCGGAGAGCGACAGGCTGGTGTTCATAAAGAGACTGCGAGAACGGGAGCAGGACCTACAGGTGAGAAGACAGTCCATATACAGTACGCATCCTGTAGGACCCATGCTGCAGTTGTTTCACCTTAACTTGGCCTAGATTTTTGTAGCTTCCACCTTAATTTGGCGAAGATTTTGTCCTTTATTAGCTCATGCCATGTGTCTCAGTGGCGGAATTTGAGGGCAAGAGCGAGAGCAGGGCCTTCAGGTGAGTAAAGAGGTGTTGTGTGGGCACCCGATACGAAAGATGCTACAGTTCTTTCATTTTTACTTGGCCCATATTTTTGTCCTTTTTTTAGATTATGACCTATATCTCAGTGCCAAAATAAGACAGTACTATGGCTCTAGACTGCGACATCGGGGGCAGGATCTACAGGACTGAGGCATTATGTACACACCCTATACGACGCATGCTGTAGTCCGTTCACCTTAACTTGGCGTAGATTTCTGTCCACTTGTAGCTCCTGCCACGTAGAATCAAAGACAAAAGTCGTGTCGCTGTTTTTTCCGAAGATTGAGACACGTAAACATTAAGAGAGTTCTATCTCAGTTACATATTGGTTGTTGGCAAGCCTGACTTCCTAAAGCTTCATATCTGCTGGTGATGAATGACGGTATGAATGAAAACACGAAATTCCGAAACCATAACATCGATACGCAAAAACGAAATGTGAACTCCTCAAAACGTCAAGCAGACATAGTATATACCTTGTGTGGAGAGGGAACGCAACATGCATCCAGCTACTTAGAGGTGGCATGATCAGCCTTTATTTAAGTGGAGAGAATCCTGAATAGCTAGCCCCCCCAAACCTCCCCGTTCTGAACCTGTCATGGTGACTCGTTGGCACTTTGATAGGGCAAACTGGGATGGATTTAGAAATTATCTTGCTGACATTCCGTGGCAATCTTTCTTCTCTAGTGATGCAAATTCTAGCCAGTCCCATATTAGTGATTTAATACTAGCTGGTATGGATTTGTTCATACCAAGTCAGCAGTTCACTAAAAGACAGAACTTTCCAAAATGGTTTGATAACAACTGTGCAAGAGCAACAGCCCAAAAGCCATTGGCATATAACACTTACTTAAAATTAAAAAAAAAACATCTGAATCACTCTGTCAATTTAATATTGCTAGAAACCATGCAAAAGCTGTAATAAATCTCGCTAAATCAAACTTTCTTCATAACCAAGCATCAAAACTACTTAACAATCCTAATGACAATAGAATATTCTGGTCAACTCTTAATTCTTTCAATATTAACTTTAACAAGTCATCATCCATTCCCCCACTAAAGTCTTCAGATGGCAACATTACAAATGACCCACATAGGAAAGCAAATATCTTTGCCAGTACATTTGCCAGAAATTCTACCTTAGAGGAAGTCAGCCAGAACGTCCCAGTACTAGAACTTGACTCTCCCGAAACTGTTCCACTTAAAATACAGACAAGATATGTATAATCCATCCTGGACAATTTACCAGCCAACAAAGCAAAGCTCCAGGCCCAGATGGAATTCCTCCAATTGTATTGAGAAAATTTTCCCCAGAATTTGCACCTGTTCTTGCTAAACTATTCAGACTATGCATACGTACCTCTTCATTCCCTAATTCATGGAAAGAAGCCAATATCCCCCAATTCCAAAGAAAGGAAATTCCTCTGACCCCTCTGATTACAGACCAATAGCTGTCACATCTTCTCTTGGTAAAGTATTCGAAATTTTAGTAAATAAACACATAGTTAAACACCTTGAATCCAACAACTTAATCAGCGATAAACAATATGGCTTTTGACACAAAAGATCCACAGTTGACATACTCTATCTCCTGACTCATACCATCCATCAATCAATCGACCTATATGGAGAAACTCACGCAGTAGCCCTTGATATTTCTAAAGCTTTCGACAGAGTATGGCACCGTTCCCTGCTGTCCAAACTCCCTTGCTATGGACTAACGTTTTTTGTTCCCCTACTTGCCTCATATCTCAGCGGCGGAAAAATAAGAGTAAAAGTTGGTGATGTATATTCCAATTTCCATTCAATTAACGCCGGCGTGTCACAGGGATCAGTTCTGGCCCCAGTCCTGTTCCTGGTTCATATTAATGATCTTTTATGTCACCCACAATCCCATCCATTCATATGCAGACGACTCAACACTTCACAGTTCATTCACAATCAGACACCCATTTACAAAGTCTGATATTTCCAATTCTCAACTCAGCACAGCCATCTCCATAAATCAAGACTTATCTATGATCAGTGAATGGGGACAAAACAGCCTTGTCTCATTTAATGCTAGTAAAACCAAATATATACAATTTACTAATAGACAGATATTGCCTGATTCATATATTACCTTCAGTGCTACTAATATTCCCGTCTCCAAAAAGTATTGAAATTCTCGGCGTCTTACTTAACAGTGCCCTCAGTTGGACTTCTCATGTCAGATCACTTGCTAAAATCGCCTCAAAGAAACTTGGATTATTATACAGAGTCCGTAACTTCTTTACCGACGAGCAGGTAGCTATAATTTACAAGAAACATGTGTGCTGTCAGTTTGAATATTGCTCACCCTTGTGGAATGGATGTGGAGAGGTTGCATTAAAACAACTAGACAAAATTCAGAAGAAAGCTGTTGGAATTATTAATAACCCTGTTATTACAAACAATTTACCTCCCCTAAGAGTAAGAAGGAATGTTGCCTCCCTTGCATTATTTTAGATATTTTTTATGGCAAATGCTCAGATGAAGTTGGGTCCATTGTGCCACCTCTCCATGCCTTCCCTCGTGCTACACGGGCATCTGGCAGCGCTCATGACTGGAATGTCACACAGCCATATTGCAGAACTTCCGCCTATCAGAATTCTTTTATTCCCCGAACTGCATCTCTCTGGAACTCGCTTCCCCAGAGTTGTTTCCCTCCAAACTTCAACCTACAGCTGTTCAAGTCCAACTGTTACAGATATTTCATGAATGGAGGGCACCTGTAATCTGGTGTATGTTTTTTTTTTAATTCGTTTGTTTTCCTTCCTCTGTTCTGTTATTTAAAAAAAAACGCAGAAAGGTAGATTAGGCCATTATGGTAGGAACAACCGAGAATCGTCATCGTTCAGGTCGCCCTCGTCTTACCACACCACTACAGGACCAGCAAATAATCACAGAGATGGAAGGCAGCACCTGCAAGCGGTACTTACGCCTTGAGAGACGAACGGCACCTAGAATGAAGCACACAGATAGTTTTGCGTGCACCTTAGTCTTCTAGGTTAGGAGCTCGAATTCCAGCCTGTGGGGTTTATCTCGACAAAACATTCGATTATCATTATACAGTAACTCTATCCTCATATAAAATAGTCTGGACACTTATTTCATAACGCTGGCAGAGAA
Organism: Birgus latro; assembly: GCA_018397915.1. NCBI lineage: Eukaryota > Metazoa > Arthropoda > Malacostraca > Decapoda > Coenobitidae > Birgus > Birgus latro. The sequence goes on from JAGKTI010001787.1 coordinate 30,820, forward strand.
CGCACATCACAACTCATAATTATCAACTTAAGCTAAGTAGAAGTTTACTTAACAAAGGAGAACTGATTTCAGGACAGTTCTTTAGCCACCTGAATTGCAGTGTTGCTTACATGACAGTAAAAAATAACGAGAAACGGTCCATATATGTCATACAAAAGTAGCTGTCGGGAAACACAATAAATATATAGATGTGCATCGCTTAGTTACAAAAAATATGCTCACATCCATTTGTTCGTCACCTGGAGCAAATGGCATCTCATGTCAGTGCTACCAACCGTCCGTGTTGGGAAAAAAGCACAGTGCACCAAAACCTGAGCCATTCAGCAGATGTTTTCACCAAATTTCAAGACACGACTTTTGTCTGTGTACACCCATGAGCAAAAATTCTTCGACAATTCTCTGCTGGCTGGGGCAATGGAAGGTGTATGTGAAATAATTTCAGGCCTGTAGACAAGGGGGGAGGAGTCAAGAGGCTCGGACGACCCCTCCCCCCACGTGCCTAAAGGTTTACTTTCTAACTATCTGTTTTTTAATATCAGTGCAAAAAGAGACACTCGCCGTTGTTCAAAAGTTTTGTGCTGCTTCTCAACGTCGCTTATCCCCACAACAAGCATGCAGCAGACATTTGACCAGCCGGCTGCTATGCAAGTCCAGATTCAGCAGAAAAGACCTGACTGCCATGTGATAGCAATAGGAAGCACACAACAAGACAGTATGAGAAGGAAGGATAGATTCATTATCTGGAGGGGAACGAGAAACATGGAAGACAGGTTGCACTGTTGACAGAAGTCTGTCGGCGAACTTTTCCTTATAGGTGTATTTAAATAACAGAATACGAGAGTACTATGGCTATACTGTGACTGTGGGAGCAGGATCTACAGGTGAGAAGAGAGATATGTACACATCCTATAGGAAAGATACAGTAGTCCTTTCACCTTAGCTTGGCCCAAACTTTTGTCCTTTTGTAGCTTATTCCACGTACCTTAGTGACAAAAAGAAAAAAAACAATAATATGGTTCTAGACTACGAGAGCGAGAGCAGTACCTACAGGTAAGAAGAGAGATGCTGTGTATGCATTCTGTAGGAACATTCAATACAGACGCTGGCAATGCTGTTGAGAAACTGCGAGAAGTTATTCTAGTGCTAATTTTGCTTTTGAAATGTTAAATCACAGTGTACCAAATACCTAACCATTACGGTGCTGGAGTTACTGGTGACCTCGTGGGAGACACGGTTCTCCCTCATAATTAACCCCAAAGGTCATCAGTAACACTAGCTTTGTGAAGGTTAATGTCAGGATCCATACTAATTAACATTTATACTCTACCTTAGCCCTGGAATAACCCCCTGAAATTTGTTTGTAACGATCTCGTGTAATAATTACTGTAATTTCACTAACCATCCGATGTCGTTAAACTACGAGAAAATATGTAGTTAAAGAACTAAAGCCGATCTCTTTATCTCTTTGAGTTGGTTTTACTCTAGTTAATTATTCTGTGGTAGGTGGGGGCGCTCGCCATCCACTCACTCGATGTCGTGCTGCACTCAGGTAACTGCTCTTTCCTCTCTTCCTTCCTTCCTCTTCTGTCTTTATTTCCTTCATTCTTTCCTCTTCCTTCTGTCTACGGGTGACTTTACACCCCCTCTTTTGTCTTTCTTTCCTTCATTCCGTCGTCTTCCTTCTGCCTGTGGGTGACTCTGCGTGACAAGTCAAATGGTTTCCTGTACACCAGGAAACCATTTACTACGCTGGGCGGTAACCAAATAACCAAATTATGGCGCCTGGCAGTTTAGTGGGTAATTATGGCACTCCAAGCGGATTGAGCAGGTGCAGGTTTATATCCAAGGGGTGGTTGGGGTTTATTGCTCACGTAATGCCACTCAGGGATGAGTGAGGCTGGTCACTCTCATCGTAAATGTCCGGACCAACTTGCCTAGCGCCGGGATCCTACGCATCTGATGGGGTAACACTGGACTGGATGATGATGATGATTAAATTATTTTGTTACGCTTGGTTGGTATAGACAAGAGTGAAAAGATTGCGTAATTGAAGAATGATAAAGAGCAACTATGCTTGAATGACATTAGTAGTTGTGGTGGAAGTAGTAATAGTCTATCCATCTACAGCCACACACACAGTCCTGTAAGGGATGGCGTTTGTCTTTGAGTTAGTTGTTGTACCGGGATGGGCACTAACCCTCAGCCAACCCACTTGCTGATACGTAGAGAACACTTATGGGTTGGTTATATGGTTACCACCCAGCGCTGTAAATTGTTGCCAGGCTTACAGGAAACCATTTGGTATGTATATGTAAAGCCAGCTGAGTAGGAAAGAAGAGTAATAAAAATTGAAAGGAAAGATGGGAGAAATCGGAGGGGAGGAGGGCAGACAGAAAAAGAATGATGGAGGTGAAGAAAGAAGTACGCAGCACTGAATCAAGTGAGTGGATGATGGTCGCCACTACCTACCACATTGTAATAGCAGTACAGGTACAGTACAAAAAAAAAAAAATCCGACATTGGATGGTCCAGCACCTCTTTTAATCCGGACAAAATTACGAGAGGACACTTGAAACTCCCGTGCCTGCCAGACTAACATATTAGGCGCCAGAGTTAGTGTTAAGTGCAGCACGTGATCACTTGCATTACGTACCCGGCATGCCTTGGAGGTGATCCCTGTATTTTTTCAGAGTCGTATCCCATTTTACTTACATTTAACCCTAGCTGTGGCTTCCAAAAAGATGCGAGTGTCAGTGGTGGCGTCATGTGCAAACACTAATCTATTCCAAAAATGCCAAACCTCCTTGATCGTAATTAAGTGGTCTGTCAAACTACTGCAGTGAGGACACTCCCCGATAACTAGATAAAATAGTGAATGGGAATAGATGTTAATTAGTTCAGGACCCACGAGTATTAGTGCAGGACCCACGAGTGTTAGTTCAGGACCAACGAAGATACATTCACTTTTTTGCCTAATACCCGAACACTAACCCCAACAAGAGACTGGAGGGACTGGATCAGCATTGTTTACATCGATTAAAGCAACTCTCAATCGTGAACAAAACGAATCTTTTCTCTAATATTTCTAACTTTGCGGAGCCAGCATTGTTATTAGTGTATTTTGTCTGTGGATACGAAATTCTTACAAATAAACATTCCTAACCATCAATTTCTGTTCTTTTGACTACTACACTTTTCAGCAAATTTCTCATTCTTTTAGTTAAATTTGCCTTTAAATGCTATATCATCCCTTCAGTTTATTCTTAATGATTACAGGTTAAAAGGTTAATTTTATCACTGGCATCTTCTAAGACTTTTTAACTGAGTGTGGGGTGCATAAAGCGTTATCACTTTTCGAGGATGCGTGTGAAGCCAGTAGCTACGAGACACGCCATTCCCGCAGTAACCTATAGCTGCCCATTGGCCTATCACGCTGGACGTCCATACCTTCACGTATATCTTCACTCAACCGCCTGGTCACAATGACGTATTAAGAGCTAGTTAGGGGGATGCAATGGAGTAAGACATTTTTATTACGCTAAGAACAAACACAGTACAGCGGGATAAGATAGAACTGTTGAAAAAACTGGACTGTGGTGTTCCTGTGCGGAAGTTGTGTAGCACTTATGGTATTGCTTAGTCAACTGCTTATGATAGAAGAGGGAAAGGGGAAAAATACTGATATTCTATGCAAACTGATTTGAAGGAGCAAATAAGCGTTGGGGAAAAAAAACTGTGAATTTTGGTAAGAGTGCTGAGTATGATTGTGTGATGATGAAATGGTGTCAACAGGACTGGATGAAGTGCAACTGTGGCGCTTCCTGTTGAAATGAGGCAAGTTACACACACAAGGAAGCGAGAAAATGGCGATTAAAGTTGGGTGGTCGTTGTTGTTTCACGGATGTCTTTGCCGTGAATCAACCCCAGAGCAGAAGTTAGGCAATGGTGCTGTTTTTGGATTTGACGCACTCCACCTCACAGCCACTATTTACCGTGAAGAAAACAATATCTATTAATTTTCCCACTAGTTTGGCAATTTATTTTCAGACATAAAAGTAATAATAATGTAATTTTCTCTATTTCACATAACACTTGGCACCAAGATAAGGGATGAATGAACACTGTCTTCCTTTCAAATTAACCGAGTATTTTCAAGCTTACTGTACTATTCACTTATATTACCTCATATTCTAAGCACATATGATTACTAATAATTTTGTGGGAACTAAGCATAATCACAGAACCCTCTTAATGACGGGCCATCTTCGTCATCATCAGTGGGTTCAAAGTCATTAGCTTCACTTTCCTTACCGTCCTCAGCTCTGGCATTATTACCAAGGATGTCATGTCATTACTTGTGCTGTATGTAACGCGGCCTTGGGTCATGTACAAGAGCCTGCAGGTCATCCAGCTAGGGTTTGGCTAAGGGGACGGGTTCCTTGTACATATTGGTAGTTTTTTGTTGTTCCTTATGCATTGTTTTGTTATTATTTAGGACTGTATTGTATATTCCAATGTGTGTTGATGTCCAAAAATACCCGACAGACCACAGAACACTGCCAAAATTAGGAGGGGGTACTGTGCATATTGGTAGTTTGTGTTGTTGTTTTTGCATTGTTTTCTTAGTATTTAGGATTGTTTTGTATATTGCAATGTGTATTTTGATGTATGAAAACAGCCGAAAGACCGCAGAACACCGCCAAAATTAGGAGGGGTATGTACTTTACATATAGGTTGGGTATAGATAGTAGGTTGGGTATAGGTAGTAGGTTGGGTATAGGTAGCAGGTTGGGTATAGGTAGTAGGTTGGGTATAGGTAGTAGGTTGGGTATAGGTAGCAGGTTGGGTATAGGTAGTAGGTTGGGTATAGATAGTAGGTTGGGTATAGGTAGTAGGTTGGGTATAGATGGTAGGTTGGGTATAAGTAGGATATGGGTACAGTAGAAGATACTGCTCCTTATCCGGAAACTGCCCATATATGGATATACCTTTAGC
>JAGKTI010001787.1:40109-76819 GCA_018397915.1 Birgus latro
GTCACAGCCACACTAACCACTGCTCTCCCTCCCTCCTTTCCACGTCCAGGGCCTTCGGTAACAGAAACGACGGAGCTGACGGAGCTGACCTCACTGTGCTCGGGGACGTCGCAGGAGGGAGAGTACGTAGCCGGGCGTAGCAGAGTCCTCCCTCCGTGTGTGCCCCCTTCCTGCACCACTACCACCACCACCACCACCACCACCTCCACCCAACACCACCATCACCACTACTATCACCCGCACCTGCCCGCCCCAGGGGTGGTGGGGTCGGCATCTCTCTCTCTAGACAGGGCAGTCCCGCGGTCAGTCCTGGTGGCAGCTGGCGTCTCAAACCCTTCATCTTGTTTCCATTTTTCCTCCTCCACACTTCTCCTGTCCTAGCTTCCTCCTCCTCCACACTTCTCCTCTCCTAGCTTCTTCCTCCTCCTCCTTGTCCTTCAAATTCTTAATCCAAGTTTCCTCCTCTTGTTTCCTTTCCTTCTCATTCCATTTTGTGTTAATTTTTTTCTCCTCCAAGCCTCCCCTGTTATACCTTCTTTTCCTCCTCCTTCCTTTTTCTTTTCCTTCAGGTTCCGTTTTTATGTCTTCCAAGCTTGTTTTATCCTAATGTCTTCCTTCTCCGTTTTTTTTCCTTCCTCTTTCTTTACTTCTTCATTCTACACTGTCCAAATTGTTTTCATTTTCCTCCCTAAACTTCTCCCATTCTAACTTCTTATCTCCCCTCGAGCTTCTTCCTTCTTGTCTCCTGTTTTTCCCCCTCTTTTCATTTTTTTTTTTGCATTCCTCTTTTCGTCTTAACATCTTTCGTTTTCCCTGTATGTTGTTTTCCGTCTGTCATCTCCCCATCTTTCTCCCCCTTCTTCCTTTCCCTTCCTTATCATTTCCCAAACCACTGAATTCATTGGATATAACTTTTTCCTTTTCTCTTCTCTGCCTTCCCTTTGTCTGTCTTTCTTTCCACATATTCTACCATGGTATTCTTTTTATCATATCTACACCGTATCCTTCCCCTCTCCCTCATTCAGAAGCCTTGTCTAAAGTCCTTACAATAGATCCTACCGTACAACTCTATTAATTTGCCTTCGCTATCCTTTCTATATACCAGAGCCAGTCCTCCCTCTTCCCTGTGCCCTTATTTCCTAGTTACTTTCCCTCTCCCAGCCCAACTTCCCCTCTTCCCTTCCTTCCTCCCCTCTTCCGTGCTTTCTTCCTCTGTTCCCCTTCTTTCCTCTCTTTATCCCCTCTTCCTCGTCCTCTTCTAGTCTCCCCTCCCCTCCCATCTTCCCTTTCCTCATCTTCTATTCATCTTGTCCCCCCATCTTCCACCCTACCTTCCTCTCTTCCCTTTTTTCCTCCTAGATATCATGTTCCTATTTCCAGGTTATTTTTCCCTTTTCCTCTCTTCCATACCTCTCACTCATGTTCCAAGATTCTAATGTAATTCGTCAAGACGTTTCATATCTCTTATAATAATCTATTGTCTTGTCGTCTCAGCTTTCTTACTCTCCTGGCTTCTTATCCAGGAAGTACGTCTTAGATGCAATAACCCTTTAGTTCCAAGCCTTTTTCTGTATGGGTATTTTTTCTTTCCCATAGCTACTTCAGTTACATTATTTTTAAATAGCTTCTCTGTACTCACAAGGGATCTTTATTATTATTATTATTATTATTATTATTATTATTATTATTATTATTATTATTATTATTATTATTATTAGTGTGATTATTATTATATTTTTTCTCCTTTTTCCAAATAGCTATTCCGTGACTCTGCATGTTTTACTCAAGAACATAGAGCATCAGTTTTCAGAGCTCCATCGTGTGAGCCATTGTACTGTGCTAATGGGACTAATACCAGTCCTGATGCATCATTCCAGTATCACCTGACAGATAGGTGTTTGTAGCTACCAGTCTTTCCGTCCTGTATGGCATGATGACGGAAACAAAGATATTAACCCACAAAACCCGTGTGACGTCTGTTGTGTTCTTAGTGTTAGACGGGTTTATTAAGCTTGGGACATGCATATCTATTTGATGGAATCTATGAAGGCGAAAGATGAGGTGGTGGAATGGAGAGGAGAGGTATAAAAGAAAGGGGGCGTGAGTTGGAGGGAAGGCATCCACATGGCAGAGGACAAGGTGACCTGTAGACGCTTTATTTGTAGCCACTCCTTACAGGATTGTGGCATCTGACAACAGACAGACAGACTGACAGTTAAAGCTATATCTAAGCCCTTCAGTTCCAAAGGTCTATCCTAAGTTGAATTACCTTGTCCAGGGAGAGCAAGAATGAAATGGCAAGGCTGTCCCTGTGCTGGGTGGGTTAATCTTTGATGGAATTATACCTGTGTACCGATTGATTGACTGTATTAAAATCTGGCGGCGCAACTGCCAGAGTCATATGCCGCCGGACAACAAGCTAAAAGATGCAGCAAATAAAAAGTGAATACTCAAAATAAAGTTAATAAGTAACTGGGAATAAAACATTGAAAAGTATAAAAGAATAGATTATAAAATAGCAATTACTTATAAAAGTGGAAGGAGGCCTGCCTCCTGAAGAAAACTAAAAACATCAGTAAAATTGCCAGAGGCTACCTGTATACCGAAATGAGGTTATTGTCATTATGCTGTATACACAGAAAAAAAAAAGTATTGCTACGACTCTCGCGTGACACAGACACACTGCATGAAACATAGATAAAATGGTTTATTATGATACAGAATTAAAACAACACATCACTGCTTTATCAGTTTGTTCTCCAGTGCATAATTCTACAAGGGTCCTGTTTGGCACCAGGCACACCTTCCCGCCTGCAAACCTACTGATACAGCTTGACTGTTCGTTTTGACCCTCATCAACACCTCTGTAGCGGTGTTGTTTTTACTGAGTGTACTGTACCATGACGATCACTAATTTCTTTACACCCTCCCCCCCTGGCGCGAACGAGGTGGAAGAGAGGATTGATGCAAGGCAGGCTAATGGATAATGGTGGTTCAGTAGTGTGTATTTATGTATGGGTGTGTGTATTTGATGAGACGCCAGTATCTGCTTCCCTTGCCTTTCTTCAACCTTGTCCTTCACTTCCCTCTCACCAGGGGCGCAAAGGAACTAGGGATCGTGATGGTACATTCAAGATAAGAACCATTTCAGTGTGTTGACGTAATTCATCCATTCCAGTAATCACAGCACTATGAAACAAGGCACAGTTTAATCACTGACTCCTCACATCAACATACAAGCTGTGCGTTTGATCAATATTTGCTTGATATGATTCTGAATGTTCCTATTTTATGATTCCCCCTCGCCTCCCCTTTTTATCTCTAAATTTACATAGAGCCGTTTCTACTGTAGATGTGCTTATGCTCTTTTTCTGCCCCAACAGATCTTGAATTGAGTCAGGTTTAAATCACAAGCTGCTTGGGAGGTTCATTCACTTAACATCGTCTTGGTCTGTTATCAGTGAAATGACCTTTTCATGCGGAAGGAATACTCTGCAAGCCAAACGCGTTTATCAAAAGGCAGTTAGCACTTATTTTCCATTTTGTTTGTGTGTGAATTAACGGTAAAATAATTTGATTAATAATGATTCTCTTTTATTTCCCATTTCCTTTGCAATCCCTCCTTTAAATAGTTTATGTTTGGGGATGCATACGCTTTTATAAACCAAACACCAAGCGTATGATGTGAGATTGATGGTCATTCTAAAATTACGATTAAGCGTTGCAGGTTCTAACGAAAAACCCATGAGTATTTTTTTTTTCAAAGAGAAGAGGTTACATCTCGACCATAATTATACAAATCTTAGTGTTTTTTACGACCCTCTAGCCAGAATCACCCGCTTTGTCATCTTAACCTACTGTCCATTGAGGTAGAGCGTGGACCGTAGAGTCTATATGCGTGTGCTCGTGCAGAAAGAATCATGTATATAATATGTTTTCGTACTACAGGAAGAACTCAGATGAGCTGAAAAGGTTTGTCCAAAAGTAAGTGTAGATAAAAATTGAAAATAGCTGTTAATGTGCTTTAAAGAGCTGGACGGTTAGTGGGTGGGATTACACACAATATCGGGTTCTTTCATTACCGTGTTTTTAAGAACAAGCCATTCATGTAGGGCAATAAGAAGAGTAATATATCGTGTAATACTGGTAGATATACAAGATCGCTTAACGAAAGAAAGGGGACACGGCGTAAAACTTAATGTAAAAAAAGAATGGTAATATCACGTTGAGGAAAAATAGTCTGAACTGTGTGTGGAAAATGGTAAATGACGATTGAAAAGAGTCATTTCTACTCTGTTACGGATACATGAGTAAGACTGTTTTCCCTCAGATACAAACAGCACCAGCACTTTAAATCACTCTACGGTGCTTCTGTCACTACGATAAGTTGTATAGTTGCTTCGCTTTCCCACTGTAGGTTTATCATACAGTGGGATGAGAGTCTGATGCTTTTCGAAGAGGACAGAAGAGAAAGAAACACCAAAATACACAGATCAGTTGCAGGGACAACGTGTTTTGCCTGAGAGGAGATGTCTCGTACAAAATCGTCGGCAGTTAAGGGGTGGAGGAACAATGTCTTGCACACAATTAAAGCAGGTTTCCTCTCCAACTTTTGTTAAATATCAGATACACAAAAGAAGGAAGATGTACTACTTCTCATCATTTATAAGTTTTCTGAGGGAGAAAGGGACAGCGGTAGAATGGGGATATTAGAAACTTAAGTAAACGTTTTCAGTGATCACGAATCAAAGTGAATGGTCCTCTGAATGATACTGTTCTGGTTTATGGAAAAGTTAATTCTCATAAAAAGAACAATGATAATTTACAGTGACGGAGCAGTGAAATTCGATGATGGCTACACGAAGGAATGCAAAAGTAGAAGAGTAAATGAGAGCTAAAGAATTCCTGTTAGACCGTCAAGAATACAGTATACTGATACGTCTGACTACACTGCTGAGAGTCAAAATGAAATCCTCCAGAATATGTTAAGTGTATAGGTACATGAAAGATGGTTGTTGTTGCTTTTGCTTAACCCCTGCAATGTGGCAGGGAGCGGGGGTTGCAAAACAAGCTCTGTAATGGGTCAATATTGCCATTTTAGTGACCAGCGAAAAATGGCTCCAGATATACCTCACTGTCTCGGTAAAGGTACTACACAACGACCCATTAGACATGTTTGCTTAATTGACCAAAGTTACAGTTACTGTGGTTGGAAATTTTTCATTTAGGAAAAAACTTGCAACTTTACGAGCGGAGTTTACTCCTGTCAAAGCCTTGATGAATTTTCAGTTTAATAAGGCATTATTTGAGCGTGAGTGCTGCTTTCGATAATTTATTTAATCCTTCTCTCTTCTCTGTTGGCCACTGTCGGCTTAGCATTTGATAATATCAACAAAAACCGGTTATTCTAGACAGATTTGAGCCTTCCTCGGGTGCTAACATCATAATAAACGGATCAAGAAGTGCATAAATTTAATTCATTGCAGCAACTGTTGGTATGTTTCTGGACTCAACCTGGAAGGTGGGAATGGAAGTTTAGAAACTTCTTGGTGCGTTAATAAAGATGATGCTCATAAGAGGTAGGTCGCATGCCTCTGGAACTGACTCATATGGGGTAAGTCACACACCTCAGGGTAACCTCGGTCTGTCTGGGCGAGCAGACCCATCAACCTCAGGTAAGCAACCGATTATGTTGTAGGACCATCATACAGGTAGAGTACATACATCATTCAGTGATTCGGTGGACCCTTGTGGTAGACGTGCCTCTGCAGGGTCAGACGAGGGTCCTTCCCGCGGCGAGGCGCAGCGAAATATGAGGTGTGGCTCCCATGTGAAGCCCAACGAGGGTGTACAGTGCCACCACGTGTAGGGTCCCCGTCAGCACCACCAGAAAAACTGTAAGGATTTTAAAGAACTGGAGTGGAAAAAAGTGCCATATTTATACCGTGGAGTGCGGCGAGGGGGGGATGCAACACAGGCTCCGTGGTGTGGCAATATTCCCAATATAGTGACTGTTTTGAAATGACTTCAGGTGTACATCATCATCTTTGAAATGGTATGACACACCTGTCCAGAAAATATTTTTACTCGCCACTGTTACGGAGTTACTCGTATTGTGGGGAAGTTTTCCAGTTGCTGGGAAACTTGCAGCTATACGAACTGAACGCGCTCTTGAAAAAGCCTCAGTGAATTGCCAGACCAATAAGACAGAACTTGAGTGTGACGTGCTACTCTCATGATTTATTTCATATTTCCATCTCCTCCCTTAGCCACTGTCATCCCTGCACTCTATTTTATTAAATGACTAGTTTTTCGATATTGATCTGAGCCTTTCTCAGGTATTAACGCCATGATTAATGGATCAGGAAGTGCATAAACTTCGTCACAGTAGCTGCTGTTACTTTGTTTCTTGTCTCAACCTAAGGGATGGGGTTGAGAGACAGAAGAAAGCCCAATAGGACATGAAAACTGGGTGACGCTTCTACGAGAAACCGTGGCGCATTGCTAAAAATTCCGCACTTTTGAGGTCAGTCGAATGCCCCTGGAACTGACTCGTAAGAGGCAAGTTGCCTGCCAAGGGATAAATGAGGAGTGTAAAATTTAGCCAGTATTGGTATTTTGTATCTGCATCAGCCTTTAGGTACAGTTCAGGGCAGGACCTTCTTATCACGGGGGGAGTGCGAGTTGGGAAAGAATGTCTGTAAAAGAGTGACGTATGTAAGCGTTGAAGTGTTATACTAGCCTGTGTTTAGGTGTGCCAGATTCTGGATATGTCATCGACAGAGAAAACAGGATGTGAACATATTGGAGGCACATGAACGGACATGGTAACAAGACCCAGTTTAAATGTCTGCCATGAACTTGCAGTCAAACCCTACACTCAAGGCACCTGCATTACGAGTACTTTCCCATCGAGCCAATGCAGCAAATCTAAAAATTGTGGTTGATATTTCAAGCAAGGTAAGCGTTCATCTTTTGTTGGAAGTGGCCAGTGGCTCTTGTCTAGAATTAATACTTAAATATTATCGACACTAATACTTTCAGTATTGACTTCCCTACTTTTGGCATAATCCCATGTCACTATTACAAAGATTCAGTTTTGCCACAGTTACAGAAATCTCATCATTCCGAGAGGTTTCTCTCAAGCTGGAGGTAAGCATCTCACCTCAGTCACAATAAAATAATGCTAATTATGTCGCATCAGATGTTCTTCTGAAGAAACTTTTCCTGGAGCTGAAACACACTGCTACACCTTAGGGTTTTGCTGATACGTCAAGAACGACGCAAGACAGGCCAGTCGGTTAATCAAAGGTAGCTTAACACTGCTGGGTTTTATTCCTTCCAGGCACAGCTGAGGTACACTTGAAAAACATGGTGACTTTTCTCTCTCACGTTATCTCTATCCTTCACTCACTACTGCTCGCTCACTGCCCGCTCACTGACTCACATTTACTGACTCTGACTGACTACATCCTTCACTGATTAGCTTTCACTGTTTGACCCACTGTCACTGACTCTCTCTGTCACTGTCCATCTGCCACTGACTCACTGTTCACTTACAGTTACTGACTCTTACAGTTACTGACTCCTCACTAAACTGCCATTGCCGTGCACTAACTCACTCTGTCCATAACAGGCTAAAACTGAACTGTCCTGGGAGTGAGACAGATCCTTACAAACCCCCCCCCCCCCCTCCCCTTTAACATTACAGCCCAGAACACTCGAGAACCTTGGGGGGAACTCACGTTTTTTGTGTGTAATGAAGCATATTCTAGAACTAAGTAGAGACACTCACATTTTCCTATGTAATAATGCACTTAATACACACTATCAATAATGACAAGAACTAATTCGCAAGGTAAGAGAGTAAACAAAACAGACATGCCAAAATCACTAAAACGATCCTCACATCTCAAGATATAAATGCTAACTTAATCCTTCCAGCATAACGCTGTCCCTCTTTCAAAACTGTCTTCTCCGAAACAACCACCTAATCCTACATATATACAAGTATATACAGCATAAACTTCCAAACTATCGGGTCACCGTTGTTGCCTCTGCTATCTAGGTTCCGCGGCATGAACACCTGGATCGCCAGCGTTGTCAACTCTGTCATTCTCCTGGGCCCGCCTTTCATCTCCGGTGTCCAGCAGGTTATTGGCTCCACTCTAGGTGAATGTCACAGGTCCATAATATCCCTTGTGGAAAATGCATCAGTGCACTTCATCAAGATTCCCTTCAGCAGCTCCTTCAGTGGCATTCTTCAGACACTGCGCACTCCTGGCAAGGTGGTCTGGTAGTTCCTCCTAGGGACTAACCATACCCCTCTTGCATACACTGCCTGGTGGCTCCTGATCAACTTCTTGGCACAACCTCACAATTGAGCCCTGATGTATCTTATTTAGGATAAAGTGAAAAGTTGGCTATTTCAGCTGTTACTTCTGCCATAGGGTCAGCTAAGGTCCTGCTAGCCATCACTCTCCTATCATGCTATGGCTCCTGTGCTCCACCAAACGCAGGGCAGTGTGCGGCGTGTCACAGGTCTTGCAGGGCACCAGCATCCCTGACCTGGGAGAGATAAATGTAGCCCTTCTGGTCGTCACTAGTAGACTTCCATGCTCCAAGGCTTTCAGTGAAACACTCCTTTCTCACAGCCACATTTGTACTGAATGGAAGTCAAGCAGGCGGTGGCAGGACACCAGACAGTCCAAACCCAAGATGAAGGGGTTCCCAGTGTCGGCAACACGCACTGCCAGGGTCTTTTCTTTGCCTCCCTGCCGCATCTCAGCACCCGCCGGTCGCCCACCCCCAGTGCAGTGCCCCGTAACTCCCCGCAGCCACTGCGAAGTCTTTGAAAGCTGCCCATGACCTGCCACCTCCAGCTGCCTCTCTGACCCTGTGTCAGTGACCATTGGACATGCTACTTCCTCAGCCTCATCATCGCCCTCTGCGTACCTGTTACTGGCACTTAAAGGGTTTGCTGGGTGCTGGTCCTCAGCCAAACACTGTTCAAGGACTTCGACCCTGTTACTCACTTCCTATATTTCACTTCTCACTTATCTTCCATTGTACAGGAAACCTCTTCCCTCACTTCTCTTACTTGGTCACTTGTTCTCTCTACTTCGTTGTATACCACTCTTGTTGCTTCAGTTTCCAGGTCCCATCTTCCAGCTCCTGTTGCAGCTGGCGAGGCTCCTGTCTTGCTCACTTAGCTGTTTGTCTAGCCTTGCATAGTGTTGGGCTTGGGCTTTTTTAGTTTTTGCTGTGCTCTTACCACTGCAAGTATATCTTTCCTTTGTTCTTCTAGTTGTGCTTCTAGATATTTCTTTTGTTCTTGCTGTGCTGTCTGCATTGCGAATATACCTTTCTTCTGTTCATCTTTGTTTTGTTCTTCTCGATATTTGCTTTGTTCTTGCTGTGCTTCTTGCTGTTTCCATGTGTGAGTATATCTTCTATTTTTCATGATCTCCTCAACACTGCGGGTATGTTTGCCAGCGATACGTCCGCCGTTTTGTAAGCCTGTCCATGCATCTCCAGGTCACAAAACGTCTCCCCACACATGACACCAGTTCTCACACCTCAGCGTTTAATTGATACATCAAAAACGACGAGATGACAGGCCAGGTGGTTAATCAAAGGTAGCTCTCATTCCTTCTAGGCACAGTTGAGGTACACTTGCAAAACACAGTGACTTTTCTTACACGTTAACTTTGTCCTTCACTCACTACTACTCGCTCACTGTCCGTTCACTGACTCACTGACTCTCACTTACTGACTCTCTGACTGACTACTCTGTTCTTCATTGATTAGCTCTAACTGTCTGACTCACTGACTCTTTCTGTCACGCTCCATCTGCCAATGACTCACTGTCTTTTCACTGACTATCTCACTGTTCACTGACCGTCTGTTACTGACTTTCTGACTCACTAAACTGCCACTGCCACGCATTAACTCACTTTGTTGCTAACTAAAACTGAACAGTGCCAGGAGTGAGACGGGCCTCTAAATACCTCTCCTACTCCCCCCTACCAGTACAGCGCGGAACACTCTCCACGGCCTAGGGGAGAACTCACACTTTCTTGCAGAGTAAAACGTATTCTTGAATCTATTAGAGAACCCACACTTTCCCACGCAATAATGCACGTAAGTAAACAATGCACAATAATAATAATGACAAGAACTAATTCCTAAGATAGATAGTAAACAAAACAGACATGCCGAAATCTCCAGTGTTCCTCACATCTCCAGATATAAACACTAACCTAAACCTACCAGCATAACAATACTGTATTCTCCCTTTGCATTAACTGAGCCAGTCTACCAACCTGCTCTCAGACAGATAACTACAGTAAAGGCAGCTGTAACATCTTAGCGAGTGGAGTGAACCTTCTCATCCTACACTTTGATCGTACATCTTCTTTGTCGTAGATTCCAATGAATAAGTGATAATTATTAATAAAAGCATCATAAAATTTTATTAATAGGGTTATTTCCACTCTGTGCATGAAAGTTATTCATCATTTTTACATACAAAGAGATTACCAAGATTCCAGGTTAATGTCCTGATTTCCCTCGACTTCTTCAGTCCTTAGTATGACGTCAAGGGCCAGCGCTACCTCCCTTTTTGTTTCTTTGTACTAAAGATTAGGTAATGGTACTCCTCTCTGTGTCTTTTTACATTAAGGAAGTGAAGAGTGGGGCGTAATGGGAAACGAAGTGCGAGAGAAGAGGCGCGTGATATATATTTTCCCGCGTTTTCTCGTTGTGTATTCCAGTTCATCTTTATTATGCCTTGTTGCTGGATCATAATCGCAAGTTAATGAAATTGGTGAAAGGGAAAACAAAAGACGGAGTTCAGGTTCTGTATTCCCCTGACGTTTCCGTCTGAGGAGGATAGTGTTTTTATTGTTCGAAATGTTAGGGGAATGAAGAACTTATTGCTGTATTCTTGATACAGAAATTGTGGAGACGTAGAAATGCCCCAGTTTCTGACAGTCGTGTGCGAAACAGTTTATTAAGTTTTATTACACATTGGACTTTCTACATTGTTCCTGAAGATGCTCTGTAACGTGGTGCCTAGTATTCATCGTATTAAGGACAGATTTTAAAAACATGAAAAATTCAAGATTTTAAATCATTTGAGTGGTATTTAGAACGTTGGGAAAAGACACCTTTCACTGGGACAGGTTGAATAATGAAGGACCTCAAGCAAGCAGGAGAGATACAAGCTGAAAAAACGAGCTTACCTAGGCAGGGTGTCAGCACAGAGGCACAGCTCTTGAGAACAACTGTTATTGCATAAAGATTATCAGAAACTGGGGATTAGTATACAAGTTCACACTCTTTGTTGTGGTACTCGGATAATCAGTTGTTTTGTCTTCTAACGTTTCAGACTTTGTATAATCCACCCTACAATGTTCAAATCATTATGGAATGCATGACGTAAGCTTTTCTGTGTATTCCCTACCACCAAAATAAGCCATCTATTTATGGTACCTTTCACTGAGCATCACAATGGCTCACTTTGCGCCGACTCCAATAATATTCATGATTACCTGTGAAAATTTGCATATTTGCCTCTTAAGTGGTGTTCCTTTGTACTCTGTATGAAGTATATATGCAGAGTAAGTAGGCATAGTTAAAACTGAGAAGTCTGTCGTGATGCTTTGTAGAAAATATTGTCCATTTTACTAGGATGAGCTTCTAGAGTACAATCTTTGTTGAACTGATCTTCTGTTCATTATTTTATATGGTCTTGCTGGTGTTATACTGTATGTTCAATGATCTCCCTGTCTTTATAACTTCTACTGGTTACCTTACAATACTCTACAGTGAATTTCTGATCTCTGACTTGGCTTTTAAGTCTTCCATTACTTTGATCTCATCCCTTGGCTATAAGGCAGTCCCCTGCACCTGCTCAGTTTTTCTTTTCCCTTTCGCTACTTCCAATCTCTCTGTCTTTCTCTAGCCAACCAGGACCGCTGTAAGTTACTGACTAAACACCATCGCTTCTTCATTTGCTCATAATATGTTTATTTTATTACAAAATATAACACGGATATGCAGACTCAGAGGAGCTGCACTTTCAACACTTATACACAACAACGTACATCGCATCATTCCATAACAAGTCACTCATCAAAACATCCCATTACCACAACTTTCGCAGCTTGAAAATACGATCTGACCAACTGTTTTTAAACGGTGGGTAAAAGTACTCATAAAAATACCTTGGACAATGGAAAACTTCTTCATCTTACAATGGAAAAGTTTCTGATGTTCGTACACAGAACTGCCTAAGGCTTCCTAGATACACAAATGACAGATTCATTTGGTAACTGCAAGGTGATACAGACATAAACAGTGATATCGTGCTTCAAAGCTAAAATAGTCGTTACATGAACGAAAACAAAGAGCATATTATTTATAACGAAGATTTCTGCCCATGACAAATGATAAGAACAAACTGACTCGCGTCTCTAACGATATATTGTTGAACAGTGGGTGTAAAGAGTTGCTTTTTTTTTTTTTTTTTTTAAATTGATTTTAGTGCTCTTGTAGAAGCCCATTGGCATGCCAGATTATTATCACCTTAGCAGCTAACACAGTATTATTTGAGAGCCATTTGTATCAAGGAATGCGGTGAGGAAGAAGTGAGCCAATTGTGGAATCGTGATATACGGACGTCACACTCAGCCACTCAGTCGTTACGGCTCGTTTACAAAATCAGTGCTGGAGTATGTTTCGAAGAACTGGAACAATGCAGTACCTGGGCAGTGCTGTGTACATGGTCAGTGCTGCAGTCCACACGATCACAGCTCAGGTACGGCATCATCACCTTACATCAAAAAACAAGCTCCAGCATTGATCATGCAAGCAAGCCCTTAGAGGCTTAGTGAAAACCAGCGCATTACCACTTTACATTCACATTTGCACGCAGAACACGAGGACTGAGTTCCTTTGACCAAGGGATGAGAAACATAGTAAACTCCTTTACTTGGAAGGAGTCACTTTTTTTTCCCGTATGTTATGGAAAATTTAAAATCACACTGACTTCCAAGTTCTTTTTCATTGATCTTTGATGATATGGCTGACTTTCATTTGCAAAATACTGAGCTAAAATATGAAGCTTCACTGCTACTCACTGTTGCTGGTTGCTACGCCGTTATGGTTGGGTAGTTGTGGTGCTCCTGCCCAGCTCAAAATCGTATTAATAGATATTTGAAAAAAAACATGAGTGTACTTTCGTTAATATACCATAGTTGGTGGAGTTAATCGCCACACTATCCCGAAGCGTCGTTCACCATACAAGCTTTTTCATGGCAAGAAAACACATTGATTATGTTTGTGGTGTATATTCATTGTGGACATCTGATCATATATCATGCCAGTAATAAGGTTTTGTTTCCACTCTATAAACCGTGTTCATTAAAAAAACGTTAAACTTATTTGACATACTGAAGCGACTGATGCTTAAAATTCTGTCCGTTAGATATGTCGCAGACGAGCTGGATGTAAGCGTAAAATTAATTGTCAAAATACCATCTGTGAGTATTAGTAAGAAATAAATGTCAACAAATGATCATTATCAAATTCACATTTCCATATCACTCACTGCCACACAGACCAGCATGATGAGGCTGATCCACAAGCATTACATCATACAAATCTGAACTCATCCGCTACGTTACACAGACTATTTCCAAAACTTGTCCCAGGTTCAAACACATACCGCATAGCCATATTTTTAATCATAACTTTATATACGTATTACCGCTCGTACCATTCTCCTGACATGAACACAGTTTTCCAGATGATTACAGTGTTCATATTACCCCCCCACACCACACTAACCACCACTCCCTACTCACCTCACCTGCATGGTAGATAAGTAGAACATATCTGGTTATTACAGCACCTCTTGCTTATCACACACATTCCCTTTTCAGTATAATTCCTTACCAACTTTCACCCTGCCACACAACACCCAGTCTCTACCTCCTCCATCACGGTATTTTACATCCCCTTTCCAATAAAACGTAATATTTAGAAATCACTTATTATTACAACAGATGTATGATAACAACCCACTATTGCTGAAAAAAGTTTATTGCAGTGCAGTGAAAAATCACGACAGTAACAATAAAAATGTTTATTCCAAATAGTTTAAAAAGCAGATGTGGTTCTTCTTTAGTTTTCAGATGACAAATACATTAGATATCACTGCATGTCTTTACGTAAAACTTTTCACTCGCCATGTTGGGTACACACACCACACATTTACTCCCCTGATATTACAAAGCACTCCTTTCCCAACACCTACCCCTCATTACGAAACTACAATTCATTCCTTCCAAGCTTCATTTTACCTCAGTACAGCACAACAACTTCCCCACTGAAAAGGAACAAGACCCTTAGACAGTGCTGCACTTCTGACCCCTTGCACAGACTTTCACCCAACTCCATACAGACCTCCATTCCTTAGCATGAACCCCTCTTTGCACTTCGATACAGCATCCCCCTCACCACAGAAATGCATTATACTTTATACAACATCTCACCTTCGTCAAGCACTTCCTTAAGTCTTCCAGAGCATAATAACGCAGCCAAAACAAAGCACATATATACCCCACCTTGCACAGTCTCACATGTTTCTTCCCCTGCACCCCACCACCACTCCAATGCATCACTGCTTTTCCTCCATTACCAATCTGCTCAGTGTCCCTAGCACAAACCCTCACCTCTCCCCTGAATGCCACCTTGCATCCCATCAGCACATCCTTATCTTTCTACCCTCGCTTCGGCAAATGCATCAAGAATATGGCTTGAGGCATGTAAATAATTTTGGTTTATAAGCTCAGCTCCTGTCCAGTTGTAGATTTGATCCATGAAGGTTAAGAGTTTCAGATTCCTTTCATGAATATATCCTGCTTTATTATTGCCATTAAATAGCATGGTTACTAATATAATTTTGTGATTCGGTTTTCTTGGATAGCTAAAATTCTGAATCATTCCTCGTATGATTTATTATTTCGACTTGATCTTCAGTGCATTGCAATTCAGTCAGAAGGCTACTAACGGGTCCACTTTGTGAGAAATGCAGACCAGTAGTTTGCCCAATTCATCAGTTTTATACAGCGTTAAACCTGGATGTTTATACCAGTGTTCCAGTTACTGAGAACATGAAAAAATAAGGAAGGGGAAAAATCTTACAACTAATTTTCCTCGTTCATTGGATTCGTTGTTGGAAGTATCATACAGCATGAGGTTCCCTTTAAGTTTTATGTGGTCTGAGGTCCATTGGTTAAAAAAGAATGTAATTATCTGACATAATGAGTTGACACAAGAGCAGTAGTTGATTCATATGTGATTTTTTTTTTATTGTACAGAATCATACTTTTGAAATGGAAGGCCACTTTATACATCAGTTATTTGAAAAGTTTTACCTTGAGCACTGAAGAAGTATTATAGTTACGAGTCTGGGTAACATCTTTTCTTTCTGCTTTCCAATATTACTTTCCCTTTTAATTCTGCATTAGTACAAGGGCCAGCACAGCAGTCATTACGGTATTAGCTCAGGCTTATGTCCGTAAATCCATAGAATAAATCACGCAGCAGCAAAAGGGCGTTACAAAGAAAAAACTACCTCCAGTCTCTGAGATAACAGACAAAATACTCTGATTATTAACTGATATCTATTTCAGTGATTGTATAACAGATAAAACAGCATTAGGTACATAGTAATAAAACTGCCTCGTTGTGTCTTTCACGGTGCTGAAGGCGCAGTATCGTGCTGGTGTCTTCTGTCAAGCGTTGTTATAAACTGTTTTTTCCCATATTCCATAAGATATTACTAGTGTGGTGAGCTAATACCTAGCGTCCTATGCAGAGCCTCAACCCTCGCCTCTTACCTCACCCTCCCCAGACCCATTCCTGGCTCACCCTCTGATGGCTGTAGACTTTCTTAATTGAGGAAAATCGTCTGGCGTTACCTTTAATAAGATGCCCATATGACCACAGCAGCGAAGGGGAATACTTAGCTTCCTTTTTACCCTCTGACTGCTATAGGCCTGCACTCAGCTTAGCAAAACCTCGTGTGGTATATCGAAGAGATTAATATTCAGCAATAGCAAAGAAATTGTTTGTTATAATATGTTTAATCCTTCCAACGTTATGGAATAGGTCTTCCCTCAGCTAAGTAAACTCAGGATGTGTTAGGATCAGTAATTCCTAACATCAGTGATAGGGTTAACCAGCATCATTGTGACCTCAGGCGTGGGGTGACGTTCGCCTCGCCTGTCCAAACCCCACGAGACCCAAGCAAGAGCATGTCGATGAGGGCGGAGGGCGGATGTCCAACCACAGTGGAGGCCATTCCTATGCTGCACATGGCGGCACCCAGCGGCCCCTCTCCCCTGCCGGGTCCCGCCCCCGCCACCTCCTCGGCCCTTCCACCGCAGCCGCACCAGCCAGCCATGCCACCACCACAATCTATGATGCCAACCCCACCACCACCGCAGGCCATGCACCCCAGCCCTTACCAGGTAAACTGCTAACCTTACCATACTGAGCTTCGTTTTCATCTGGTTTCAGGAAGTTCAAAAACACGTCTCAGCGATTCTTCTTGTGCAGTTTACTTGAATACTGTTCTGTAATATCTTCCAGTTTTCTTGTACATGCCATCTGTTTTTCGAAATAATTAACAAGGCAATATTAACACGTTAAATGTGCAAATACACAGAGAGGTAATACATGTTAGGATGCCATTGGTGTCAGTGGGAATAGACAGTTTGACTTACCGAGTGAATAATATATAACTGGTAACCAACACATACCCTGTCAGACAACTACGCTTATTAGGTAACTATTGCTCTACCAAGTAACTAACAATTTCCGGGCAGACAGTCATTGTCATAAACTAATTCTTATTAAAAATCTTATGTCATGGTAAGTAATATTAAAACAAGACTACCGCCAAAGCAAACAACTACACTCCTGGCTGGCATATGGACTGAGTGATGTGACTGACAGTGTGTAACGTAGTGGCAAAGCATTATGTAACAAGTTATAATGATTTTAATTCCTCTTTGTTTGCAAAATACGATTTCAAGCATGTTTTTAAAATCTGCTCCCTCAAAAAAAAAAAAAAAGGTGCCAAAGCGACAGTTTCTATTACAAGTAGTTGTCTTATATACAGGTGTGTCCTTTAAATATATAATGGAAATGAGCTGATAAACTGTCGGTTTTGTTTTGATACAATTTTTTTTTTTTGGGGGGGGGAGGGATTTTAATGTGACATATAAGATAGATGTCACAAGTAATGTTACCATTATTCAGTTTTAATATTGACTCCCTCCTCCAGCCAGAGGAATACCTGAGTGGTTTTCAGCGAATTACGAAATGAAAAAAAAAAATCACATATAAAACTGAGCCACTATTCTAACCTACTAACCTATTCTCAGGTGCCTTATCCATTGCCGTTTAAAATTTAATGATACAACAGTCAGGGCAAGAATAAAAGGCTAAAGACTAACAGACTGACTGCACATCAGGAAACTGCATCATCTAATCACCATCTTCTAGGCTGAGACAACTAAATGCAGAAAATGCAATATAATTACACTAATGATAGCAACAGGGTAAGATTTTTTTTTTTATCGGCTGGTGGAAGAATCAGTATTAGAGCATTGTAAACTGAGTGGGTAATACATCACCCCACAGTGGTGTTCACTGGTTGCTTTGCAGGACCCAGTGATGGATCGTGACGGCACTCCCTTCAGCGGCTATGGTGGGGTGTACGTGCACGACTATGGGAGTGCCATGATGCAGAAGGAGAGGGCCATCCTGTCGCAGCGGAGGTCGAGCCGGACCAGCCTGCAAGGGTCCCGGCGGTACAGCAGGGGGGAGGTGGATATGGGCCCACCCCTGGAGAATGCCCCTCCACCCCCGACAATGCCAGAGTACGGGGGTGCCCCTATACCCCCAGAGTGTGGCGGGGTGATGGGCGGGGTGCGTCCACCAGGGGTGCACGGGGACGCCTGCCCGTACCGTCGCACCAGCCTAAGGCAGAACCCCACAGCCAAGTACAGCCAAGTGCCTCGTAACATGTACACGCCCCTCAACAACCAAGACAGCGGGGAGAAAATGCCTTCAATGGTGGGAAAGAAAAACACTGATATCAAAATCATAAACAACACGGCCAACTACCAGACAATGAGTGAGAAAAACAGTAACGCCTTGGCCAACCTGGCGGCCGGCTACAACATATCAGGGGATGGTCCCACCGGCTACCGGGCGGCCCAGATGGCACAGAGAGACTCTATGCCACCGAGACAAATGCCGGACCAACTGCAGGCGGAACTCCTGCCCACCCAGGCCCCAGCATCAAGACGGGGCAGTGAACCACCTAGACCCCCTGGCAGAGGACCAGTTCACAGCCGCAACAGGTCCTGCGATGACCTGGCCTGCTCATGCTGCGAGGTCTCGCTGCCTCACGAACTCATGATGGACCAGGCCCCAGACAGTAACCTGGAGGGCCATGAGATGATCGTGGGTGGGGATGGGCGGACGAGGTGGGTGCCGGTGGAGGAGCGAGACACCACCCGCACCATCTCCAGGGCACACCTTCGAAGAGACAGCTTTGGTGAGGTCGTGTCTCGCCGGTCACCAAGCCAGGACAGCTTAGAACACGTGCGTGCCCGTTCCCCCACAGTCATGCTAGACGACCCTACCCCTGTCGCCACTCCCACACCCCCACCACACCTCGGCCGACACTCACCTGGGCAGGATAGTTATGGTTACGGCGTTCCCAGGAGGTCAGACAGCCCCGACAGCCTTGAGCATCAGGTATGTCTTTTTCCCTACAATTTTATTTTTTTTCTTTCTGTGGCTATATCTGTGTTCCCATTTACATGTCTAGCCAACCTGCTGACACAAGTAACTGTGACATATACTGTGTAAATCATCATGTCCACCTGTAGGCCTTCATGTTTACCTGCTGCTACATGTTCCTATCCATATATGGCCATACGACTAATACTGCACACATTCAGTACTCCCTTAACACTCCTCAGAAACCATGTCTAAATCATGCACAGCAACCCACAGACAGTGCTCAAACCGGCAGGAGTTTCTTGTCTGAAGCAAATCCAAGGAATGGCATGGAACCACTGATCTTGATTTTTCCGACCCATCAGCGTTTACATTTTACTAAAGGCTGCATGTGCTGTAACTCTGTACCTGTGATTACGGTGAAAAAGGATGGTGTGATGATATGTATTACAGGTAAACTGGAAAGAGAAGACGGACAAGATGGGGAGACAACGTAGAGGAATATATAGGACAGAGTGGTTTGTCGTAGTAAGTGAATGTTATTGAGTAAAGGCACAAATTCTTCACAGGATATTCAGCCGGGTAATATATAACAACATTTTAGCCTCACTTCACTCTCAGGCACCTAAGCCACTGGGATATGGCAGCCTTGGCCCCGGTTCCTCCACAGTGTTATAGGTACTGGGAAACTAACCGGTTTCTGTATGAGTATGCATCCCTTTAGTGATTCAGGAAACATAAAGAACCCTACTAAAATTTACTGGTCAGATCTATATCTCATATCGTAATTACTTTGTGAGTAATTAAAGAATGAGCACAAAGTAAGCTTAGACTCAGGCTCCTACACCTCACAAAGGTTAATACAAGACGTGCTGTTACCTTCTTAAAATCTCAGTAGCGATCGCTTCTGCGGCTCACCATTTCCAAAATGTAGGCCACTTTATTTCCCACACTCTTTAAACATTTTATCATAAAGTTTATGTGTTTCCCTTTGGATACATTTTATCATAAATTTTATGCTTTTCCCTTTGTATGTCATCCACTTCCAGCGTATTTAACTCAGATTTACACAGTCACTCTCCTTCTGATGCATTTGAAGGCTTAAGTCTGAGCCAAGATGCAAAAGTGAGTTTTGAGTGTATTTGGGTGGGACTCATCAGGTGTGTGGGCGGGGTCGTGTGGCCAGCCAGGAGAGCCTGGGCACCATGAGCAGCCGTGGCTCCGTCTCCGGCAGCATCTACAGCGTCACCTCCGCCCGCAGTGACGCGCCTGTGTCACGGTGTTCCAGCAAGGAGACGGTCAGTACTGAATACACTCGCGGGTCAACAGTACCTCTACACTGATACACAACCTGTACCGCGGTGTTCCAACAAACTGCTGGTCAGCGCTGAGTACATTTGCGGTCGGTAGTCCCTCCACACTCATACAGTTTACACACATACGGTCAGTCGTTCCTCCCTGCTCGTACACATTGTGTACTGATGATTTACAGGTTCTCATTCCCCATTACCCAGAAAAAAACATTCGGGTCATAGAAATCCCGCAACGCCAGGTGAATCTGCTGAATCTGATAAAAGTTTCAGTCGTGTTCTTTACTTCAGGAAATGTCAAGCAACTTAATTTTTTTTAACTTCAGGTTCAGCTTTTAATAACGAGAGGTCTCACAAAAGCTGAAGTAATTCATCGAGTGGCAGTGAGAAAAAGAAAAGAGCATGTTATACTCACAGGAGTTTGTTCCTAACCCCCATTACTAGGCGATGTTATTATTACTAGCAGTTTTGATAAAATACATCACCAAGGAATTAAGCTAATCAACAATTGTTTCGGCATATACCTTGATTTGACTTGTGACGGGATCTCAGCATATATACAGTATATATATGGTAATGTGTGTACAGTACATACTCGCCAGAATTTAAAGCTTTTTATTTTTATTGTTTTACATATTTTCTCGGTGACATATTTTTTTGAACGTACGAGGAATAAAGCTAACTGTCACCAATTACACTGAAATATCTTGTTTAAAGTCCTAACACTTCATCAAAAGAAAACAGACACAGATAAACACGCAAATGTGAACGATAATACTGGATTCAGATATCGATCGCCCTGTGGCACGGAAATTAGCAAATCAGAGAATAGGAATTAAGTTGCCTGGATTGCATGAAAAATAAAAGTAAGGAAAAAATTTATTTCTGTAGGCGAGCTCCTTCACTAAAAATGAAGGAAATAAAACCTAATGTAAAACCTAATGATCCATTTCGATCATAGAAGACAATTTCTAAACCAACTTGCTGTAGAGAAAGGTAAGGTCTGCTCTCGTTTTAGATTGTTGAATAAGTATCAGTTTGTTACTTTGTACACTTGTTTGAAGTCTATAATCAGCAAGGTAGTATTATTACTGTAGGTGTGCTTGACATTCTGAAAGACATAAGTGTCCCTACTCACTGCTCAGTATGTATCACTTAAACAGCAGTATTATTTCCTTACGTCACTCGTTAAGGCAAATTCACACATTGTTGACTAGCCTTCTCTAAAAAAACAGACACACCAAAACACAAGGGGAAAAAAAAGATTAAGGCCAGTTCCATCAAACCTGTGGGTAACGATTACTCTACTGTTAATTGTACCAGATGTGTGTTTGTGTGTGTTTTATGTTTACCATGTTTAAAGCTTTGTGACTGTGAAAGATGTGCACCTTGAGTGTTTATATGTGATATGTGTGTGTGTTTAATGTGCAACAAGTGTACTGGGTGGCATATATATGTGGGCGTTTGGTGTGAAGCTTTTGCATGAGATACTTCGCATATGTTAAATGTGAAGCACCTGGACTAGAACTGTAGCATGTGCTTTGAATGTATAAAATATTTAGTACATGTATTATAGTCAACAGGGTACTTTTGTGATCATCAGTTATGAGGTGTATTTCGCTAGCATTGTTCCATGTATACTGGTATATAACTGGCGCATTTAAAGCTTGGCAAATGTTTCACGTGTAGCGGATGCACTGGATATATATTAGACACATCTGGAGGGTAGTAAGTGTGGTAACAGCGTAGCAAGATCGTCGGGAAAGAGGTTGTTATGAATACGAGGCGAACTATGGGAAACTTTTGAGATGTCTACAGGGCGTTTGGAAATGTCACAGCTCAGTAGAAGGCAGCTAGACTTACCACACTGCTGCTGTACATGAACACCACACACTGCCGCTCCTTATACTACCACACCCCTTGGAAACTTCAAACTGACACATCTCACGATCACTACACACTACCACACCTCACAAACAGTGCACACTACCACATTTGACCCAGTAGTGCGCAGGGGCCCAGTGTAAGAGATTTTGCTGGGAGGGTATTTGCCTTACCGCCCTTCCGCCTGTCGGTTGATGATCATGAAGGTCACGGGTCCGTATCCCGGGGTTCCCCTCTTTATTAATTTTGAAAATGCCTGGTTCCGTCTTCTTTTTTTGGACGTTGCGCGCTAATGGTTTAATAAGCATCTCGAGCGTCCTTAGAGAGCGCGAATTTAAAATGAGGCCATGTTCGAAAAGAGTATGAGAATATACCCTCAGAAGAGCTGCGCAGTTCTTAAAACTACCCCAGCTATTTGTATATGCTATTATTTAATTTTATACAATGAACCTCACTATATATATATACTAACAGCTGGATAGACAGACACAGTTAGGCAGATATAGATGTACTGTGAGAGTGTGTGGAAGGAAGACTTTAATGGGGCATGTAGCAAAAAAATAGAATGAATAGATAGCCATATAAATAAATGAATAAAATAAATTAACAAAAATAAGTGCAGGGACAGACTCTGAACAGGGAACGCAGCTGCCATTGTTCCGATATATTTGGAGCCTGACTTGACAGCGGTACAAAAATATACCAGACTTTACGGCTGAAATTCCCAACAATGAAAAGCGTACAAAGAGTTCCACCGAATCCTTTCATGCATATTTATACGAACAGTTTTTTATGGCACATCCCACTGTATTCGTCTTTATGGATATTTTTAGAAGTTTCAGTGTACAACCGAGTTCAAGCTAAGGTGCATTGATTTATCTGAAATAACTCGTACAGTATTTATATTTCAAGGATGGTAAACAGATAATAATACTGAGAGGTTTGGGTTCCCGATAAGCAAATAATACGAGAACTTTCGACTCCCGTTTCTTAGCAAAAAGTAGACATATAACTGTGAATATGAACACTGTACCATCCTAAAACGCCAATCAGCAATGACCCACTTTAAAAATCCCACTTCCGCCTCTTCATGATGAACAGGGTGAAGCGGATATTAATGTATGGCAAACAGAAGAGGTACAAGAAATGAAAAAAAGAAAATCAGCCGTTTATTTTATCTGAACAATCCGAGCTTCGTGAAAATAATACGCATATGATATATAGATCCACGTTTTGGTCAAATGTCAGAGCACTGCACGAACCTCTCACAGTGTCACGTCACACACGAGCACCTCACACTGCCTTACCTCACGAACAGCCCACGCTACTTCACCTCACACAGCAATACTTGAACCTCACACTCCCACACGTCACTCTATAATACCTCCCATTGCCACACGCCACACTGCCAAGCCTCACACTGTTACATTTCACACTGGCACATCCTACGCTACAATTCCTCACACTACCACGCCTAACACCGCCATACCTCACACCACCACACCTCACTCTGCCGCACTTTACACTGCCACACCTCACGAATTCCCTATAATCCCACACCCCATACGTTCACATCTCACACTATCACACTTTTTACTGCCACACTTCACACTGCCGCACCTCACACTGCAACACCTCACCTCCGCATTTCACAGTTACCCTGCCACATCGAGTGGAGGGTTCGACTGCCGGGGCAATACCTCTCCCTTCACCTTTTAGTGTGGCAATACGCTTTTCCCAGAAGTTTTCCGTACTGACACTGGATTCCTGGAATGCATAAATATCTGGACGGATTATTTTGCAAATTTAGTGAGCTATTTTGATGGCACTGAAATAGGTTCCTGTAGTATAGTATTTTGGATTTGTTTTCGGGCCATGTGTGGTTTTGCAAATGATAATATACATCTAACACAGAATAGTTCCTTTTTACTGGATATGCACCACCTTATAGCCAATAGGTCAATGCCTGTACGCTATGTTCAGTATCGTCCCAACAAAGCCCACATGCAGCAACTCTAGGCTTTTGGGGATAAAGCCAGAGTTGGATCCGCGGCTCTCCACACCTTACAAGACCACATCTCACAGCAACAGTAATGCACAAAAGCACTGATAGCACTCTGGAAGGGATCTCACCGTGCTTGTGGTTTTGTAAGTTGGCCTGTGTGATGGGAAAGGGACGTAATGTGCCTTAGAAATGCATTGGGTATAAGACAACTGTGAGTATGTCAGATGCTTGATTTAATGGAAGTGTATGATATGAGCATGTGGATAAAGCGATAGTTGAGCTGAATTTTGCTTAGGGTGTATTTTTTAATTTTTTTTATTTAGCCTCTCTCTCTCTTTCTCTCTCTTTCTCTCTCTGTATATATTATCAACTTGTAATATATGTGGCGGCAGACTGGCTTAAGCATTCGGTTTAAAAACAGTATAAAAAGCACGCTAGTAGTATTTGGGCTTGTGTGTGAATGTTGAAGGTAAATGGCGAGGCCTACTGAATATTCCACTCAAGCAGGTGGCCTTCGAGCTTGCCTGCATACATCATCAGTTTTGTTATCCTCTACGTTTAACTTCATACTGATTGCATAAACAATTCTTTATGTATTAAGAATGCTACATCATTAGGAATCATTGCATATGTTTTCGAGTAAAGCACTTATGATCACTAGTGTCAGAACAATAAGCTAATCTGCAGTGGTAATATAACCTCTTTGATATGGGAAACTGTAGGTATAGCACCGTGCAGTGTATCAGTATGTGGTGGGTGGTAGGGTGCTGGGATGTGTAGTGGAATGCGACAACGTGAGGAGTGTAGTAATTATACGGACTATGGCATGGCAGTGTGTGTGGTGTGGCTAAGTGTAATTCAGTAGTAGTGTATGGTGTAGCAGTGTGAAAGGTGAAAGTGTGAGGTGTAGCAGTGCAAATTAAAGTGTTTGATGTGTTTGAGGTGCGTTATTTCCATCAAACTTTGGGTCACTATTTTTAATTGGTTGACTGTACGCTGGCGTGGAAATCAAGAGCCTGTTTGTCGCAAAGGATATCACGCCAAGGTTTGACGCAAATGTTTCTCCAATGCATTACTTAACTTCCCAGGATCACCGTAGTGAGAGTAAGTTCAGCGGGGGACCAGGCGGGGCTGAGATATACAGGGGATCAAATCAGTATAGGTTATTGGCTTGGCGAATAACATGATCAACCTGGTTAATTACCCTGACACCAAACAGTTGCGAAGAAGATGACATTTTCAGAGGCCCACTTAAGTTTAGGTGCATCATAGAAATTATAGACACGACTGGTAAACTGGATGTTGATAGCAAGATAAATGAAATTCAGGACTTACTGTAGTGTCACGCTACGCCATTATAAATATGCTTGGTGTCTGAGTCGACGGTTCTGCGGTTAACATATTCACATTTTAATAGCCTCTGATTAGAGTCATCACCATTAATTCTTTTGGCCCATGGACGTGTTTTGTTTAAATCTGATTAAAGGTTGACGATGTTATTCAGGTGAGGAAAACGTAACTGGGCTAAATGAGTTGAATGGGTAAATCTTCAGTGATCTAATTAAATACTCATGTAAACTTGTATTTTTATATATGCATAACTTTTATTTTTCTTTACAAATCAGGAAAATATTTTATACCATGTGTGTGGTAAGTAGAGTGACTGAAGCAAAAGTAAACACGTCTATTTAAGTATGAAGTAAATATTTTAACATAAACCTCAGTTACTTTTTATTGAGCTATGCCTTATAGATAATAAGTACAGTCCTTTATTCTTATCTTAGCCTTGTGGAATAGATACTATAGTATTAGCTTTCTCTACAGCTAAAGTCTTGAAGGGAAAAGTAGATGCAGTAGTGCCTCCATTGCTAAGTAGTAGTAGTGTGTACTTTTTGTGAGTGATGATGATGATGGTGATGATGGTGTTATGCATTGTTGTGATGAAGCGGTGTTGTGGTGTTACAGGTGAGGAACCACGCCCCTCTCAGCCAACAGACGCTGCCACACGCCCGCACATCCTCACGCCCACACCCAGCCTTCATGAACGGTATGACTCTCTCTCTCTCTCTCTCTCCCTAATGAAATATAGTGACAAGTAGATAAGTACACTGACGCGAATTACAAAAGGATAGTACAGAAAAATGCATATTAGAAAATCATCTCATAACTTGTGATACATGAGCACAAGGCAGAAAACTGCAGTAATACACCCAGTCAAAGTCAATGGCGTTTCCATAACAGATGCCAGTAACTCTTATGAAGGATCTTACTGGTTTTGGCGTCTGGTTAATCGTTCAGTACACAGGAATCTTCCACCTGGACCATGGCGAACCCCAGGTGGAGAAATTATGAAGTGGACTCAGGGCCTCATATCGATTAATGCTTTGTTCATGGCGCCAGACTGTATATAATGGAGGGTGGCCTGAGAGAAGAGGCGGCAGAAAACAGCCAACATATGAGGATTAAACTGTTACTCCTGGACAGATACAGAACCTCGTCTTGAGAAATTGCAGCAACTAGTTATTTCTAGCTAAAGGCGAACTACTAGCCGTTGATTCCAAGCAGTCACAAAAATATTAATACTAAAATAACGGAAAGCAAATTGACTCATATACCTTCCAGGGAGCCCGCATATAATAGCTAATATTTCAAATCTCTTCTTATAAGGGGGCTACAGAGTGCAGCACGGCCACAGACAGTAATAAATGTAGATGGGGTACTGAAAAGGATATACGTGGATCAGTTTGAGATAGGTGTGTGAGGCTACGGGATGATTTGGTGTGGTGGGTGACAGATGAAAGCTACTGCAGGTGTAGAAGATAAGCCAAGGAGATGGAGAAAGGTCAGAGTGGCTTTATTAAATGTACATGAATCTGGACGTGATGAGGGAAGGAACCCATTTTTGTAGCCTGGTGCTCAACGGAATGACTTTCTCCCACAGTAGAGGTAAAAGGGATAATTCGAAATAATATATGCGAAAGAATTCTGCCTGTGAGGTGAAGGCTGGATTTCTAAGCCATGGAGTTTTGAAAGAACGTCTCGTTAATGTCAC
Source organism: Birgus latro (assembly GCA_018397915.1). Taxonomy (NCBI): domain Eukaryota; kingdom Metazoa; phylum Arthropoda; class Malacostraca; order Decapoda; family Coenobitidae; genus Birgus; species Birgus latro. The sequence continues at coordinate 67,192 of JAGKTI010001787.1, forward strand.
TTGGTGTCTATACTTTTCACTGCTTTTGGACCTTACCTCATCCTCTCTCTGAAGCGACAGTTAGGGTTGGTGACAGGTTTTGGATGATGATGAAATTTGAAATGTGTTGAAGTGGTTGCTGGAGGCTGTGTTCGTTCCGTATTAAGGACAGAAAGGTGCTTTCGACCCTCTCAAATAGATTGGTTAAAAATAGCTTACTTATGTTCACAAAGTTTTATCCAGAACTTGATGAAATTTTCAGAATGAAGCTGTACGTGATTAACCAAAGTGAAGGTCAGACAGTTATCTTAATGTAGGATAATATGCATGATATCCGTGCGGGAGGAATTAGGGTTACAACAGTGAGAGTAGTAGCAGTGCATAACAAACTTATCTTCTAACAGAGCCAACGGGTCTGCACCGCACTATCAGCGAGCCCTACAACTTCGATGATGACGATAGCGATAGTCCACGACAGCAGAACCTGACGATGCGGCAGCAGCAGGCGCAGCAGCAGGAGCAGTTCCGGCAGCAACAGGAGCAGCTGAGAAGCGGACGTGCGCGTTTGGGACCCGTACGAACGCCCTCTTATGACAATTCCTACGATACGGGATCCCTATACAGCACGCAGTCGCTACGTGGACGCGGCCGGCACGCAACCACATCCACGGTAGCCGCAGCCATCGCCGCCGCGCGCAAGAACGCCTCAGACAACGCCCTAGACCACGACACCTCGATACTGCCCATCTTCCAAAAGCTGCTGAGCGAGAGGCAGAGAGGGTATCATGGTGCGAGGGATTTCACCATGTCCTCCTGCCCCAATATCACCATTAAGTGTGACATTGTCGAGTACCTATGATGCGTCACCACCATCACACCACCCACCCTCATCACACCCATCCTTAACACACCGATCTCCATCACATTCATCATCGCCAGGCTTAACATTATACCCACTCTTCTCATTAAGTTCGCTGTCATCACAACCACCACCCTCACCACCACACCCATTATCACACCCATCCTTATGACACTAATCCTCACCACTTCCATCATCACCAGACTCAGCATTGCATCAACTGCGATCTTCGCGCCCATCGTCATCACAGCCTCCCTCACCACCAAACAAACCATCACACCACCCATCCTCATCACACCCATCTTAATGACACATCCTCATCACATCCATCCTCCTGAAACTTAATAATGCATCAGCTCTTCTCATCACGCCCATCTTCATCACAACCACCCTCATTACCACTCCCACCACCCTCATCACATCCATCCTAATGTTACCAGTCATCACATCCATCACCACCAAACCCAACATTGCATCCACTATTTTCTTTACACCCATGGTCATCACAACGCCTTCACCACCACTACATCCACCCTAACGACCATTCCATTCATTATGTTATTGACTTTCATCATTCTCTCTCTCTCTCTCTCTCTCTCTCTCTCTCTCTCACTCTCTCTCCCCGCAACACCTGTCATCACCATCGTCATCACACTCACTTCCTTACCCTCATTTTCATCACAAGTTCCCTCATCACATCCATTTTCATCACATCCACCTTCATCATACCCATATATGATCATTCTTCTCTTAAATCTCAACGTGAATCCTCTCTCATCACACTTATCCTCATCACAACTGCCCTTATTATACCCGCCTGCATCACATCCATCCACATCACACCCACCTTCATCACGCCCACATTCATCACACCCACCATCAACACTCACCCTCATTACAACTGCCCTCATCACACTTACTCTCATCATACCCACCTGCATCACCCCAACCCTCATCACACCCACTCTTATCACACTCACTCTCGTCACACCCACGCTCATCACACCCACCCTCATCACACCCACTCTCATCGCATCCACGCTCATCACTCCCACCCTCATCACACCCATTCTCATTGACACCCATACTCACCACACCCATCCTTATCACACCCACCCATATCACACCCATCCTTATCACATCCATCCTCATCACACCCATCATCATAACACCCACCCTCATCACACCCATCATCATTACAACCACCATCATCACACCCATCCAGTCCTCACCAGGCAAATCCTCGTAAAGCCTTCCATTCTCTCTTTTTGCTTTCCTAATGCCCGTTCTCATCATAACCCACTACATCATCGCCCCTCACCTCAGTGCTCACCCTTCAAGGCGTTTCAGTTCTGACCCTTGAAATTTTCCCAGACATCTGTACACCATCCCTCTCATCAGGAAGTAACGCTAGTCCTTTTCATCAGTACCTCGCAGGGACATACAGCGCTTACCGGGTCACTCTCAGCATCTGTCATATATCTAAGCATTTACATAAACTGTCCTTTCAACATCCACACTTTACTCTGTCATTGTTCTTGCAAAGCTTACTAGGACCATGCCAACATCTTTACCACCTAGAACATAATTAAACAGTCTGTAATACTGCATTATGTACATACATCGTGCACATTTAACATTCATCATCCAGTCATTCGTATCCTCAGCATATAGCAATCTGTTTTGAGACTACATATTCTTCAACCAGTCCAAACTCAGTACAGCAATATTTCTCTCACTACTAAAACGATGTAGACAAATTATTCACCATGTAGGCTATAAGAAAATTCAGTACTGTTTCAGTATGTATCACTACCATGCCATCTTAACAATCAACACCATGACCAGCATAGTTTCATCTCCACGAGCATTTTTTCAGCAATAATATCATCATCATCATCACCAATCAGTCATCACCAGTCTCACCACCATCACTTCCATTCCCCATTCTGCCTACAAGATTGAGCCCAATTTCCACTCTGCCTTCTTCAGTATTCTTCCATCATCAGGACATACACTGATCATGTATCATCTCCTCGGTCGACTGCCATCCTTACCATCATCTTCGGTATCATCACTCCAGTATTAGTATTTCATTCTTAACAAGTTTGCTCACACCTCTCACTATGTTCTATCCATCACTTATACTTTCCTTCTTAAGTACTCGGCTGCCTTACTTATATCTACCGTTATCATCCTTACTAGTCATCATTATTAATATTTACATCACCGTTGTTTATCTCGTCACTGTTCAACATTACCATGTTCATAACTATCACCAATCTCTACCATTTCTGTATCCATCACCACTGCCTTCGTACTACCATTGTTGCTATACCCAGTGGCACCATTCTTTCACCACAATTACCAAATAGGCTACTACCATCACTCCTACCATCATCAACCAGCCTACTGTCATAACCACCATTATTATTAAACCACTCACTACCATCACCAATCTACTCAGTACCATTACATTTACCATCACCAAAGCACTCACCACCATCACACCTACCATAACCAAACCATCAACTCCCATCAGTACTCCCATCACCTCTAACATCACTCCTACCATCACTACCATAACCAAACCACCCACTACCAAGGCAAACCACTTATTACCATCAGTTTCACCTGCATCACCATTCCATTTATCATCGACATACGAGCAGCCTTCTTCACGTAATCATCACCTCTCCACCATTTCCCCTGTCTGCTCCATATATTCATTTCCACGACATCTCCACTACCTCCATTAGACCTACTGTTCCCTCCACGTCCTCATCACTAGCACTCATTACCATCCAGATAACCATTTCCATTACTCTCATTACCATTCTCCCACCATTATACCATCTCCACCTCTTCCATTACCACCATACCTTTAAGACATCACTACTCTGTCAAATCCTTCATTAACAGTGCCCATATTATCAGCAGCTACATACACCATCACCACCATTATCACCACCTCACCACCATAACCATTATCACCACCATCACAACCTCCACCTCTGATCAAGACACCGCCACCATCACCACCATCACCGCACCCACTGAACTACCATAATATCTCCATCATTACCACTACAATCACAACTATCACCACCAATACCACCACCATCACTAACACCACCATCACCACCACCACCATGCTATCACCATTAATACCACTATACCACCACTACCAACACCATATCACCATTACTACCATCACCACCATATTGCCATCATCAATAGAAATGTGCCACCATTAAGCCACCATCATCACTACCATACTACCATCACTACCACCACCACCACCACCATACCACCACCACCCATAACAAGATGCCACCACCATTACTACCATTAATGTCACTACTACCATCACCACCAGCATCATACCACCGCAGTTACCATTATCAAGACCACCACTACCACCATACTATCATCACAACCATGCTGCGACTACTACAACCACCATACTACCATCATCACTATCTTACAGTCATGGGCACCACACCACCACCACCACCACTACAACCATCAAAATTCCATCACCATACTAATATTGTGACTACCACTGTACCATCACCATCATAAGCACCACTACCATACCACATCTTCCATACCACCACCATCACCACCACCACCACCACCACCATTTCCTTACCAACACCACCAATTCCATACCAAGATCACCACTACCAGAACCAGAACCACCATACCCCATACCACCACCACCACCACCACCACTACCACCTCAACCAACATTACGAACACAACCAGTCTTTACTACAACAACCCAACCATTCTCTCCCCCAACCATGACCATCTCATTCTCGTCAATCTCGCCCTGACTGACTGTGGACGTTTGTGATTAAAAATAAAAAAGTTTTCTAGTTAAGTGTAAGGTGAATCGTTTCTTTTGTAGTGGTGACTCTCCCGTGTGTGTGTTTGTGTACGTGCGTGGCGTGGCGTGCGAGGTCGTACTTGTGGTGTGTGTTGTACCGAAGCCGTACGTGTAGGGTCGCCGTGCACAAGTGCTTCTCCAATTACGAACCAGAAATATCAAGAGAGCAGAGTGGGTTCCGTGAGAGAGGGTGCTTTGCCTCCAGACACTCGCTAAGCTAATTTGTTGTGGTCAGTGTACATAACTGCATTTATATTAGACCTCTGTAATAGGTACATTCTATAGTAAGTAGCCGAGATATGAAATTAGGATATTTTCATACACCGTGCTCACTCAAAGTCCTGACTTCTTCTTTCATCGTTTTATGATAGTCGTACCGTTGGCTATTTTTCGATACTTGTGATAATTATGGTGCTGTGTGGTCACCGATTCGTATCCCTGCAGAAAATCCCTTTATTATTCCACCAATCAAAATCTGTTTCGTGGGTATTGACCGTGATTGTGACGTCCTCAGACCCCCCCTCCCCCACCCACCCCGCCCTCCGCTGCGTCAGGTGCTGCAAGACCTCCTGACTCTCCCGTTGTTTTATACTGTTTCTGTTGACGATCTTGTTCAAACTTTTGTAGCTTGTGTTTTAGCAAGCCTACGAAAGCCATTTTGCGTGTAATGTTTGTAATACACCAAACGTTCCCTCATTGTTGTGGTGAGACATTTGACCTACTAGGAGAAAGACTGAGCCCTTGACCCCCTTGTTGCGGACGTCTCTCAGCACCAGGACCCGCCCCCACCTCCCCCAGGACACACTGCCCCCCCTCCCCCTCCCTTCCATACCCTAACGCTGCTCCCCCGGACCCCCGCCCCCCTGGCCCACCATCATGGCCCTGGTGCGCCTTGGCCCACCAGTGGCCCGGTGGCCCCCTTGCGGAAACATGAGCCCTTTCTCAGAGGTCGGTTGCGACAGATCAGAAGGGGAAAAGTCTGCCCTCGGTGCCTAGAGATATAACTCACCTAACTCAAACCAACCCCTAAAACAACCTCCACATCACCGTCTTCTGCAAATCACCGCTGTTATGGTTCGGCACTGAATTAATACTAAATCCCTGCTTACGATACTGGCCATTGTAATCATTGGTAGACTGCGATAGGGGCTCGAGGTTACCTCCGCTTCTGATCACATCGCCGCCAGAAGGGCCGGGATGAAGCGTCCAGCGGAGCAGTAAAGCTAATTTTAGGGGAGACTTCATCAGTGAGAGACTAGGATAATTCGTAGCTTGGAACTACTTACGAAATAAAAGTAAAAAAATGTCAGGTACCAGAAAATTTTATACAAATAGAAAATACTGATATGTAAAGCAGATATATATAAAAAATCAATACTATAACTGTATGTGTGTGTCTGTGGTTATATGTATGGTATAAGCACACACATACACGTACGCACAACCACATCTAGGGGCCCCTAAAGCCCCATGTTAGCCTAGACGAGAAATTGTTAGCAACATGTGGGTTTTGGGTGTGATGAAAACGCTTATTTCCTGCAAGATGTTGAATATATGTGATAATAAAGATGGTTTGATCGTTGTTGTGTCACTCCATAATCCTTACAGTGGTGCTTGGGAGGGGTGCCTTCACGTACTGTCACCGTTATAGCCAGGCGGATGATTTGCCAGGTATTCTTGCTAGCACCAGCCTATCTTTTTCAACTTAGGACGGTCGTCTGGTAATAATGGGACAGATGAATGCAATGTCTCACACTTCCAGTTCGCAAAGTTTCTCCTGCCTTGAATAAAATCGTCTGGGAACAGCAAGATTTAATGCACACGAACTTAGGGTGAACGGGAAACTTACCATATATTCCACCTGGGGCTGCTGCTGGTGCCTCATTTAGACAAGAAGTAATAAAAGTAGCTTGGCGATTTACTGGGTTAAGGCGAGGCGCTCCAACCGGACTGAGCCTTTAGTGGTTGAAGTTCGAAGACTGGTTGGAGTTTTTCGCTCAAAAAATGCTATTCAGGGACCCGTAAGGCTGGTAACCCCTATAACCTAAAATGACGGGACTGAGTAGCCTAGCTCTGGGCTCTAACGCTCGCAGTGAGGCAAGAAAGAACTGGTTGATGGATGTAAATATCAAGACTACTTTAAATTCCAAAGGGCTACTCATTTTCTATGTCTGGTAGTCTGGATGAATGCTTGTATGATTTTACTAATTTCTAACCTTTCTCCTGCTCCTCCTCCTCCTCCTCCTTTTCATCATAACCCCCATCTCTTTTTCCCTCTCCAAGTTCAGGGGAAGTGGGATTAAGAAAGCCGGGGTAAAAAAATAGAATGAGATACCAACCAAAGTTTGTCATGTTGGATTAGCCACACTCCCTTTCACTCACCATCTGAGAAAAGTCGTCTTCGTAACAAGAATATTATATAATGTAAGTCTCCCCCTCAGTCAGAAGGGATCAACAATATCAGGTTCTTGTGACGCCCGATCAGCTTAGGAAGATCGTTTGGTGTTAGCTGGGGTGAAATACTAAAGCTTATCTGGCCACGAGAGGGTCAGTCTTTGCAATAACAGGGGTATTAAAGCTAAGTGGTGTTGTGTGTTGGTGTCAGGAATCTGTAGACTAGTTAAGATTGCTATAACTATGAGAGAATAATTATAGGGAAGAGAAATAATTAAAAAAAGATTTATTTTTCTTTCTCACCTGTATCTATCTATCTATCTATCTAATTATTTGCCAGTCTTTCCATCTCCGTATGTAGCTGTCAGTCTTTATATTATCTAGCAGTTAGTCTTTTTATCTATCCATTTATCTATCCACCAACCTGCCTATCTATCAATTTATCCATTCCAACCCGCTACCACAGCACTAAAGACGAGCACTGCAAAGAAAACGATGAAAAAAATCAAATTACGTGCAAAATAGGGCAGTTTCCCTTACTTAGCCACAACGCCACAACTCTTCTCGCTCTCAACAGATGGCGCGGGCGTCGGAACTCTGCAGTCAATGGGACGCTGATATCCATTTGAGTGCTACTGTTGCTGCTGTTGTTATTGTCCTGGGATCAGCTGAAATGTGAACTCGGTGGACTGCAAGCTTCACCACTTCGTTCCTTTTACCTTCAGGAGATTTTATTCAGCTTAGGGATAACTTCTGGGAGGGGGTTTAATAAAAGGTGGTCCGTATACTCTTGTACAAAGCCAAACGCCCCACTCACTCCGCTGGACGATTTCTCTTGTGTTTGTAGCGACGCCTCAGAGAGCGTTATCTGTATCACCCTACATCATTTATTAATTTCCTACTCCAAATGCCACAACCACCACCACACCACACTATTCGACTGAGTTTTTAGCCTTCAGTAAGCTTTTCACGAAGAGCTATTTCTAAGGTTGAGTAAAATCTTCCAGTGGTAGAATAATGAAAGGGTTGAGCTGCCTTCTCCTACAGCACACTATCCTCATTTCAAGGGATAGGGAAGCAGCTGAGGGACGATTGTATTACCAGGCACTTCAGTCGCTGAGCTGTATCGGTGCCACCCCGTGAAGGCACCCCTCTCCAGCACCTGTGTTCCTGTCTGTCTGTCTGGTGCCTGAGGTCTTAATCCCGCAAGGAGTGGCCACAGACAAACTACCTTTACGTCGCCCTGTCCTCTGGCATGTGGTTACTCTCTCCTTTCAAACTCAACTCTTTCCTCCTTTTTCTCTTCTTTTTCTCCCTCCTCCCTCTTCTCCCTCATTCCTTTCTTCCACCTCTTGCCTCCCACTCTCCTTCCTTCCAGCTCCTGCCTTCCTCTCCCTGTCTTTCTGCCTTTTCCCTGTGCTTTGTGAACATTTATTTATTTTCATTTTTCTCTGCAGGGAAGAAGGAATGAAAGGCAAGAAGCCGAACAGATTGCGTACCGGCCGAAAACAACGACTTTCAAAATAAGTGGCCAGTACATTTAAATTAAAGCTTATGAATATATGGAATGTTTGGGGAACTGTTATTAGTAGTACATTCCAAAAATAACAACGAATGGACCTAATATAAAGAGGTGTCCATACTGTACCTTGAAGATGGGTTCAAGACTTACATGTTGGCACTGATCTATTAAATTATGAGACGTCCAGATTCTTGTTTCTGCTGTGGATGTTCAGTGTGAGTTTCCGGGGAGGTGAGTATTTTCCAGGACGTCGTCGAAACACATGGGTGTAGCTGGTAGCCCTTTATTAGCCGCTCCGTACATGGTAGATTAGACCAGGGATAGTGGACTAGTTCCAGGTCTGGGCAAGGCTTGAAAATTACTTGAAGACCAGACAACGGCCTTACTGGACCCAGTCATAGAGGTAAAATTGTATGTCAGAACACTCGGTGAAGTCCACTCCCAGGCTTATATAAAAACATACACCTAGACTTGCACAAAGACTTGCACCCCTGAAAGTATTAAAACTTTCAGGTAGTTTCAGGCTAATAAGATTAAAGTACTATACTTAAATGTGAAAAATAAAAATTTTCATTGGAGTGTTTCAGGGAATTAGATAGCCTGTTGCAACTGCCCTTTGACCGCCCTAACCTCTAGTTGTCAGGGTGATACTGCATAGGATAAGAATTCATCGCCTTGTTTCGTAATTAAAAGACAGGTTTTAGTATCAGCGTGGTGTTTACATGCCTAGTCTTATCCAAGGGTGGCAAGCTGCTGACACGGCTGATTTGCATTGCTCCTCACACAGCTGCTCTGTACTTCTCATATTTCACAATTTTCGTGGACGATTTAACTTGCCTAGGCCCAATACAATCAGAGTAAGTCGACGCGTTAACTCAGTGGGGCTAGGAGAAGAAAAAGCTCCAGGCTGGTAGACATGGCCTTGCCCTTGAGAAATTAAAACAGAGAGAGAGAGAGAGAGAGAGAGAGAGAGAGAGAG
>JAGKTI010001788.1:0-25739 GCA_018397915.1 Birgus latro
ATGTATAGGACAGATGTATAAATATACAATTTTTTTTTTTCCCGATAACTGGGTCTAGAATCGTATTAAGATGTTGGCCTAATATATGTATTGTTGATCATTCCAATCAATCATGCAGCTAATAACTGAGTGATATAACTGTATATAATGATACATCGTCCATCATAGATCATCTTCATATATTGGATAATTGTAATATATTTTATATAACAAAGAAAATTCGACAGAGATGGGAGTTTTCCACAAGCTACTGTCGTATTATGAAACAAAAGTCTTATTTTTGGTAATTTTTTTTATGGAACTGAACTTGTTTTCAGCTTAGTAGATCATAATTGATAATATTAATATTAAAGGAGCATTGGTGTACACACAAAATATATACGACTGGTCTATGAAATGGTGAGTTGCAGTAATTACGAAATTTTTTCCGTGGCTTAGTGGTAAGATGCACATGATGTGTTGGAGGCGCAGGTTCGAGCCCCGCCCAGGCAGTTAATTTAATTTGTTTCATTTCAGACATTCCATCACTTGGCAGCTTGGGAGCAATTCGGGACGTAAGGAGATACTGAGCTGGCAACATACCGTATTGTGTACTCACAGATGTAAGCTGGGACTCCACTAAATCAGCTGTCAGATGTGTGGGCTGTACGGTAGGCGTTCAGAGGACGAAGGTTCGAATCCCTTTTTTTTTTTTCTTTTTTTAAGAAGCATTTTAAGGCTAAAAGTTTACAATGTTACTCCCTCAAAGGAAGAAAAAGTCAATTTCAAGATCTGTTAATTTCGAGCTATCCAGACACACTTGCTTGTAAATTGGCCGGATTACTTACACTCGATTAAGGCACGATTAAGGCTTCCATCACCGGCCGATTACGAATCCTGTATTGTACCGATACATCCCAGGGTGCGAACGGATAACTGATATAAGTCGGACCAACATCAAATGCCAGAGTTTAGATCACTGGTCCGATATATTAAAGGTCGGAGTGCCAGCATTGGAACAATGCTGGCCCATGTATTTTATGTTTGCTGGGTATATTTCTGATCCTGATTTTTCCAAAATTTGTCTAGCTTAGACTCAAACTTTTCAAATGAGTCAGCACTCACCACTCACTCTGGCAGCTCATTCCAGTTGTTAACAACACGGTTGGGAAACAAAAACTTTCTCAGATCCAGCCTAGCTCTTGACTTGTAGATTTTCTTAGTGTTCCCCCGTGTAGTGTTGCTTTCCCTCAATTCAAAGAGACCCTCAGTGCAATCGCTGTCATATACACCAGTGACGATTTTACGTTTCAATTTGGTCGCCCCAGGATCTCCTATTTGTCAGCGTGGGTAGATCTAGCTTCATCAGTCTTTCTTCGTAGGGAAGGCCTTTTAGGCTAGGCACCATCTTTGTTGCTCTCCACTGTACATTCTTCACAGCCTCTATGTCCTTCATAAGGTGGGGACACCATACCTGTTTGGCAGATGCGGCCTCACCAAAGCTGTAAATAATGGCTTGAAGACTGCTGGTTCCAGGTGAACAAATGATCTTATCTCTGTTAGATGGTTGGAGAATGCAAGCTTGTCGTCAATGACCACACCAATATCTTTTTCTGCTCCGGTCCTGTCAATGTCAGTTGTTGTTGTTGTTGGCACCTACTCCCATCTGGGAGTTCTTGTCTTTAAACAAGATGTTTTTTTTTCAGTATTGCTCATTTCTATGTTGCTCCTTATATACATAATTACTTCTCTTAGTTTCAGTATTCTTTCCCCTGGTTTTGTTACCACCTGTAATTCATTTTGTTTTAGTATTTCTATTATTGATTCTTTTCCTTTACTTTCTCTTGTTATATCTTCGTATGCTTCACATATGAGTGGTAGGTGGTGGCGACCATCATCCACTCACTTGATGTAGTGCTGCCTACTTCTTCCTTAGCCTTTATCATTCTTTTTCTGTGCTTGCCCTCCTCTCTTCCTATTTCTCCCTTCTTTCCTGTCACTTCTTATTGCTTTTCTTTCCTTTACAGCTTTACATTGAGTGACAAACCAAATGGTTTCCTGTAAGCCAAGAAACCATTTACAACGCTGGGCGGTAACCATATAACCAAACCATACTTGCTCCCTAGGTGTCAGCAAGTGGGATGGCGGAAGGTTAGTGCCCCTCCCCGTAAAACAAATAACTCAAAGTCAAATGGTCACCCCTTACAGGATTATGGCGTCTGGCAATAGACAGATAGATAGAACACAAAATAGAAAATGGAAGAACAACAGACTGGTTTAAGTAAAAAGAGTACAGTAACAAGAACAGAATACGTCACTGAATAAAAAGGGCTCAGTCTCGATTTGAAAAATTTTATATCTCACCTTTTTCACTCTTTTATCTCTTTATTTATCGTTCATTTCACTTCACTCATCCCTGTCTATCTATCTCCATCTCTCTCTGCTTCTATTCATTCTTGCGTGTATCTCTATCCTCCTCTATCAACATGTCTATTTATTCCACCTCTGTCTCTCGCCACCTAGGATATAAAGTTTACATCCAAAGAATAGGTGAGGTTTCTTGTTAACATAATTAGCAAAGATGTAGTGCTGCCTACTTCTTCCTTAGCCTTTATCATTCTTTTTCTATGCCTGCCCTCCTTTCTTCCTATTTCCACCATCCACTCACTTGATGTAGTGCTGCCTACTTCTTCCTTAGCCTTTATCATTCTTTTTCTGTGCCTGCCCTCCTCTCTTCCTATTTCCATCATCCACTCACTTGATGTAGTAATGCCTACTTCTTCCTTAGCCTTTATCATTCTTTTTCTGTGCCTGCCCTCCTCTCTTCCTATTTCCATCATCCTCTCACTTGACGTAGTGCTGCCTACTTCTTCCTTAGCCTTTATCATTCTTTTTCTCTGCCTGCCCTCCTCTCTTCCTGTTTCTCCCATCTTTCCTGTCACTTCTTATTGCTTTTCTTTCCATTACAGGTGGCTTTACATTGAGTGATGAGCCAAATGGTTTCCTGTAAGCCAAGAAACCATTTACAACGCTGGGTGGTAACCATATAAGTATATAACCAAACCATACGTGTTCCCTACGTGTCAACAAGCGGGTTGGTGGAGGGTTAGTGCCCCTACCTGTAAAACAAATAACTCAAAGTCAAATGGCCGCCACTTTCGGGATTATGGGGTCTGGCAATAGATAGATAGACAGATAGGTATCAATTCATTTTTCATATTAATTTCATATATCATTCTCCAGCTTTTACCCTTCATTCCCTTTAGCCATAACGCCTTCATTACTTCCTTTAATACCATTTTGTCAAAGCACTTAGATACATCAAAATATACTGCTGTTATTTCTTTCTTTCTCTGCTGTACATCTTAAATAATATTTCTTATAAAAAAATGATGTTCCCTCACTGATTTTCCTTTTCTTGCCCCGCACTGATAATCATTCATGTTCTCCAGCTTTTCTGTCTCCTTTATTTCTATTATTTTCTCCATCATTTTCATTAGGTGTGAATTCAGTATCAGTCCTCTATAATTGTTTAAATCTTTCTTGTTACCTTTTCCCTTATATATATTTTCTATGTATGCCTTATGCCATTCATTTGTTATAATTTCTTCTTCACATATTTTCATCATCATTCTTATTATTGAATCCTTCATACTTTTCCCACATCTTTTATCATTTTATTGCTAATTTTATCTGGGCCAGTTGCTTAACCTGTCTTTAGCTTTGTAATTACCATTTTCACCTCTTCCTCACTTACATTGTCCTCTTCCCTGTTTTCATACCTCCAACATTCTCTTATTATACTCTCTAAGCATTCTGTGTAGCGTGCGGTGAATCTCCATCTGGTTCTCTAATGAAGACCCCTGCAAATTCCTCCGAAAGTACGTCAGCCTTTTCTTTGTCACCTGTTGCCTTCTCAGATTTTCCCACATCCTTATACATATCACCAATGCGAGATTTTGTTCTGGTCTTTGCCTATTACTTACTTCAAGAACAATTTGGGGTTTTCTTTCACACATTTTGCTATTTTTTTTCTTAATTTTCACTACATTTCTCGTTTGCTGTCTAACCTGGTTGTTCAGCCTTCTGTACTCCTTCTCGAGATCCCTGTCCATTCCACGTACGTCGTTTTTTTGCCTTATTTGCTTAACCCTTTCCAACAATCACTGCTTTCTCTTAATATTTTACCAGCGTTTTCTATTAATTGGCAGATTTCCATTTGTTCTTTTTCTCATCTTTTTAATACGAACATAATGTTTCTTGGATACGCCCTCCTCCACAACTTCTTGTAGCTTGCTGATAAATTTCCTCAACTTTTGTTCTGTGTTTTTATCCTGAGACTGATATTGTGTCTAATCTATATCAAGTCGCCTTTTCAGAAGTGAGAGCCTGCCTTTTTGTACATATACATCTGCCTTTTGCTATTATCCTCCAGCTCCTGGGTATCTAAACTGAAAAGAATACAAGCATGATCGCTTTTCCCAAGTGGACTATCTATTTTGATCTCTTCGACTATTAATTCTTCATTGCTAAATACCAAATCAAGGGTATTGCCTGCAATGGAGAATAATACCTGGGTTAGAAGAATCTACTTGTGGACGGGGGTTAAAAGCAGATGGGAAAGAGAATACAGAAGAAGATAGAGTGAACTAGGGATGATGCAACACAAACCAGGAGCAGATTGGAAAGAGAGAGGGGGTGGTAATATAGAGAACTTAGGAGGGGGAAACTTAGTGAAGATAGTAGATAAACTTGTCCAGGAGTGGGGGATAAGAGAATGGAAAAGCAGGTTGGACAAGAAGAAGACATTAGAGATGTATAAGAAGAAAACGAAACCGGGGAGAGAAGAATGGTACGATGGGAGATTGGGTGGCAAGATTCTCTTTAGAGTAAGAGCAGGGGCATGGGAGCTAAATTCAAGAACATGGAGGTGAAATGGGGGAGTCAAGGATTGCGAGAATTGCAGGTTGGGTGGAGAGAGTGGAAGAGACTGTTGAACATGTAGTGACTGTGAAGCCTATAAAAGGGAGAGAGATGTGCTAGAAGAGACAATGAGGAGATGTGTGGGAGCAGAGAGATGGGAAGAAGTGTAAAGAAAAGATGATAGAGGGATAACATGGTTGTCTGAATTGGAAGAATTAAACAGGGATAAAGTAAGGGAGAGAATGGCAATCATGAAGAGTTTTCTTTATGACATATGGAAGACGAGAGAGAAGAGGAGGAGGGATAGGGAGAGAGAGTGAGAGTAGATGCGGAGGGAAAGTACGTATCTTAAGCTTTTCTTCAAACAAATCTCCAACTATCTCTCTCCTACCAAATTTTACAAACTAGTCTAAATTTTTTCCTTTGCCTTTACTTTTCTTTTGGGGAATGCAGGTACCTAGGCGATACTGACGGGTGGAAGGTGAGCCTAACTGGTTACCCGAACAAGAAGAAGAAGAAGAACGTTCTGAATGTGCTGCTGATCACCTCGACAGAAATAACACCAGATTGATAGTGAAGATTAAGACGATGTGTGCCATCACGTCCATCCCAGGGACCGAACGTGCTGAATACAGAGGGCAACCAACAGCAGGTGGTTACGGATTGTGGACACTTGCTGAACTCAAAGCCGAACTAAAGCCAAGAAATGGAAAAGTTTCTGGCAGAAAAAAGGAACTTATTCAGAGGTAAGGACATAGTGGGTCAATTATTTGCTTCTTAAGTTTAAGTGTAGTTCTGCCACTTAGCATATTGTATTTCAGATGTAACCATATTGCTTTTTTTTTTAAATAACAGAATAGAGGAAGGAAAAACAAATGAATAAAAAAAAATCCATACACCAAATTACTGGTGTCCTCAATTCATGAAATATCTGTAACAGAAGGACTTGAACAGCTGTGGGTTGAAGTTTGGAGGGAAACAACTCTGGGGAAGCAAATTCCAGAGAGATGAATAAAGGAGAATAAAAGAATTCCGATAGGCGGAAGTTCTATAAATATGGCTGTGTGATATTCGTCATGAGAGCTGCCAGATGACCGTGTAGCACGAGGGAAGGCATGGAGAGATGGCACAATGGACGCAACTTCGTCTGAGCATTTACCATGAAAATATCTATAAAATAATGCAAGGGAGGCAACATTCCTTCTTACTTGTAGGGGAGGTAATTTATTTGTAATACCAGGGTTATTAATAATTCCAACAGCTTTGTTCTGAATTTTGTCAAGTTTTTAATGCAACCACTCCACATCCATTCCACAATGGTGAGTAATATTCAGGCTGACAGCGCACATGACTCTTATAAATTATAGCCAACCGCTCGTCAGTGAAGAAGTTACAGACTGTACAATAATCCAAGTTTCTTTGAGGCGGTTTTAGCAAGTGATCTGACATGAGAGGTCCAGCTAAGGGCACTGTTAAGTGAGATGCTGAGAATTTCAATACCTTTGGAGATGGGAATATTAGTAGCATTGAAGGTAATATATGAATTAGGCAATATCTGTCTATTAGTAAATTGTATATACAGTATTTGGTTTTACTAGCATTAAATGAGACAAGGTTGTTTTGTCCCCATTCACTGATCATTGATAAGTCTCGATTTATGGAGATGGCTGTTCTAAGTTGAGAAATGGAACTATCAGACTTTGTAAATGGGTGTCTGAGTGTAAATGAACCATGAAGTGTTGAGTCATCTGCATATGAGTGGATGGGATTTTGGGTGACATAAAAGATCATTAATATGAACCAGGAATAGGGTTCGTGCCAGAACTGATCCCTGTGGCACGCCGGCGTTAATTGAGTGGAAATTGCAATATATATCGTCAACTTTTACTCTATTTTTCTGTCACTGAGATATGAGGTGAGCAGAGGAACATAAGATGTTAGTCCATAGCAAGGGAGTTTGGACAGCAGGGAACGGTGCCATACTCTGTCGAAAGCTTTAGAAATATAAAGGGCTGTTGCATGAGTTTCTCCATATATGTCAATTGATTGATGGATGGTATGAGTCAGGAGATTGAGTATGTCAATGGTGAATCTTTCATGGCGAAAACCATATTGTCTGTCACTGATTAGGTTGTTGGATTCAAGGTGTTTAACTGTGTGTTTATTAATTAAAATTTCAAATACTTTACCAAGAGAAGATGTGACAGCTATTGGTCTGTAATCAGAGGGGTCAGAAGTTTTTCTTTTCTTTGGAATTAGGTGAATATTGGCTTCTTTCCATGAATTAGGGAATGAAGAGGTATGTATGCATATTCTAAATAATTTAGCAGGAACAGGGGCAAATTCTGGGGAACACTTTTTCAAAACAATTGGGGGAATTCCATCTGGGCCTGGAGCTTTGTTGGTAGGTAGATTGTCTAAGATGGATTTTACGTGTATTGTCTGTATTTTAACAGGAAGAGGAATGAAATTTTTGCAGGTGACTGTACGTCCAACCTCGCATAGTTGTCTATGTCACTTCATGCCCAGGATTTCTGACCTATAAATACAACCCCACACAGCTGCCTGGGTCACTTCTTCAAACCCATGAATATGTTACTTATACATATAGCTCTACGTAGTAGTCTAGGTCACTCTTCCTCTTCAGTACTTAGGAATCATGACGTACACCTACAGCTTCACGTAGATATTGAGGTGACTTTTCCACAGTAGCCTACATATTTCTGGACTTTTCATAGAGCCTTACGTAGAAATCTAGGTTACTTCAGAATATTAAAGATTCCCGACCTTCAGAGATAACATAAATCTCTAGGCCATTTTTCCTAACAACAGAACTCTGACCTATACAGTCATACATGGTTGTGTAGGTTACCATCCCATACTATAACTTATAATTACCGATCTACACATTCCTATAGCCTTGCCAGTTCTCTAGGTTGCTTTCACAGAACTTAGAATTCTGATCTGTTCTTAAGCATATCCTTAAATTATTGTCTAGCCTAGGTTATTTTTCCACACTATAGAATTCTGGGCCCATACATACAGCCTGGATATTACTGTCCACGCATAATGATCATTTCTGCTGGAGTGTGTCTGAGTTGACTGTATCGAGAAATTTATTGCAGCGCACTAAATGAAATCCATTCAAGACAAGGAATGAAAGTGTACCAAGTATGATTAAGTACAAAATTCTGGGTGATGAATCAACCTTAAATTTTACTCAATTCCTAAGTAAACCAAGTAAGTCCCTTCATGTGTCTTTCCACCTCCATTTTCTCTCTATTATGCCAACAGGTAGCATAGAAGTTGGAGGGATATTTCAGGGTTTAGATTGGAAAGTTAATGGAAGCGGCATTGACACTCAGCAACCTTTGAATTGTGTACACCTGAGTGCACACCTGAGTGGTGACATGTAGAGGTGTATGGTATGTAGGAGGACTGCTGGGCCTTGATAGCAGGCTGTTGAAGCCTATGCCCAGAGTAGGACACAAAATAAAAAATAGCATTTGACTTAGAGGAAAAATATCACCATAATTAACTCGAACATGAAATGGCTAATGGTGGCAATATTCACATTCTCAAGCTT
Source organism: Birgus latro (assembly GCA_018397915.1). Lineage (NCBI taxonomy): Eukaryota > Metazoa > Arthropoda > Malacostraca > Decapoda > Coenobitidae > Birgus > Birgus latro. Next base: position 8,489 of record JAGKTI010001788.1, read on the forward strand.
CTGTAGCTCTCAGCTTAGTCAAATGGTCTGGAGGAAGCTGGAATCAATACATGAGCTGACCCATCCATGAGAGAGAATTTTCCCTGAATGCCTATTTATGCCTTGTTTATCCACGCCTGACTCATCACACCAGATGGTGACATACTCGTACATTTGCATCAATCTCTAACCGATAAACTCCCATACATATGCTCTTTTTACTTCTACCTGGGGCAGATTTTCATCCTTTAGTGGCATATTTCATGTAGCGCAGAGGCCAAAAGAGACAATCCTAGTGCTCTACATACTTTCCACTACAATTCACAGTGAGTGGCATCATATTCTAATGTTAATCTCATGCTACATCTCAGCAGTCAAGATGGAGAGGTAGAAATTTTATGCCAAGTTAGAATGAACTGGGCATAGTGTATCTCGCATGCTATAGCTCAGCGGCAAAACCAGATAATAGCTACTACTGCTCTTTATCCGTTCTCAACACTTCTTCGTGACTTCTGTTGTGTTCTTGTCTTAATCTCTTGTTGCAGGTCAGCATTCAAGAGGAAGAGATATTTTAAGGCCAAGGTGAAGTCGACAGAGTGTAGTTGCTTATTATGGTAGATTCATCACTTTATTTGTGTAGACGTAAAAGCTAAGAAAGACGGAATCGACGATGTTTAGCCTATACAGGATGATCTGTAAGTTGCCTTCTGATAGAAACTCATCTAGGGTTGTCTTATGTGTTGTGGGGACAGCTTAGTCTGCTGGTGTGGGCGTGGGTGAGGCAGTGGGATTAAAATGGATAAATGATGAACAACAAAAATTTCGCCGACGAAGCCGTCCCAGTACCACATCAGAAACTGCCCAGTGGATAGGAAAAAGAGTGTTATGTGTATACCATCCTTCATGAAAATAAAAATAAATAAATGAATAATAAAAAACTTAATTCTTAGAGCCAAGCGACCATCCTGTTTATCTAACCGGATGCTGGTATGTGTGGGGGATACTGTAAGTGGAATACAATGCGTCAGATTTAACGCGTATGAGACATGCCACTTACACTACACTACACACCCACCCACACACACATTTTATATAGTATTCCTTGAAAGAAAGGTTCTCTCTTGATCATTTTGTGGGAATATCAGTCAAGATGATGATGATAATGACTTCGACTCCTACTACTAATGCTATTTCAACTACTAATAAAACCCCTACCACCACCACCACCACCACCACCACCACTACTACTACTACTACTACTACTACTACTACTACTACTACTACTACTACTAGTTAGACTACGCCTGAAATAATGACAATAATAACAATAGCAACAGCAGAATCAAGGGTTTTGAATTATGCTCAGCTAACAGTGCAAGAAAAAGCAAGCCGAGAAAGGTTTGCTGAATCGTTAAGCCTCACGACTTCTTCGGAAAAGGAGTTGACTGTAAAAAAATCTGTTTTGTGAAGATGTCGTGAGCTGCAACGTTAATAAAGGATCCTTCCTGGTCAAGGCATAATGCTGTATAAAGAAGTAACATATATTTGAGAATGCTAGTCATAAAAATAAAATTTGAATAAACAGTAAGAAAAATGATAATGATAATGATAATTATACTCACAATAATAATAATAAAACACGATTTCCTCAAAGTACAGTACTGAAAGGTCGGTCTCTCTCTCTCTCTCTCTCTCTCTCTCTCTCTCTCTCTCTCTCTCTCGTGTATCTTATTTGCCTGTTGAATTCCTTGCTTTCCTCCTCTTCCCTCTCCAACAGTAAGCATTATCTTCATGAGCCATAAAACCTCTTCCTCCCTCGTCTCTGCTGTTTAATAGCCTTCTCATTATTCCTGGCTGCTGTTTTCTTTGCGTATCCCTTATTTATCATTCAGTCTTTAAATCACTCTTTAGCCTCACTTCCCTACTGCCGTCCTTCGAATCGCTCTGATTTTTACTTCCTTTTCCTTGGCTTTTCCTCTTATTCATTCATATTTGTTTACAATGATTTCGGTTCTCTCCCTTTTCACGTATGCTCATTCTCACTTTCCATTTCCCGTGGATCATGGGCCTTCCCTCTTTTGTTTTCATGTATACACTTCTTTTCAAACTTTGCTCTGGCGTTTTTCTCTTTTGTTTTTGATTTCTCACTTTTCATTTCTGTACCTAACCACACACCTCACGCTGGATACTGGGTAGGAATCCCGTTTTCGAAATCCAGTTGTCCACCTATGACACACCAACAGAGACCTGATTCTTCACACTCCACCCTGGAACTTGGGCAGTTAACATCCACCATCTCTATTGTGCTCTACTCTATCGATGCCACACTGAGATCTGTGTCATGGATGTTGATAGTTGTTTATTTTATGCTAGTACTTGTGTTGATTACCAGGTGGTTGGGACGCCGCCTTTTAAGTGACGACATTACATATGTTCGATCTTCAAGAGGTGACTGCTGTTTTTTCGATCATGCAGTGGAAGTAGGGTAGTCATGTAACACACTACAGCAGCCTAGTCTTCACGCCTTTCCGAGGATAGAAGGTGACTGTTTGTTCGGCTTTTACTTGTGTGGAGAAGAGGGGGTGGTAGCATCGCTGTTTGGCAAGGCGTAATCACGTCTCACTAGGTGATGATGTTCATGTAGGTCGTTGGGTACTTGCGAAGGACAGTGTGTGCGCTTATGCAGTGTCTTTGGATGATGGTCAGTGGATATTATAAGGTCAATTTGAACAGTGTATATAAGTTGACAGCTCTGGTTTCATTGCTGTAGGAGATCAGGTAGTGTGCAGTAATGTGGATAGATTGGATCTTGTGTTGAAACAATGAACTGTGTGCCTCTTGGGATCTGGTGAGCCTTGACTGAGGGTACTGTTTCTTCCTGGAGAGAATGCGCGATTTACTAAGAGTACATTTTCCTGTCAGAACAGATCAAACACTGGGATTGCATACTTTAGTGCTGTGCAAAGGAAGTGTTTGCTGTATGTAATTTTTCAATGCTACTCTATATTGATCAAAAGTGGTTCCTGGTAATGTCTTACATCAAGTTTCTGTAGAAGGGCTGCACTAATTTTGGATGTATACTGAGAAAAATAAACGTGTGTATATCCGGCATGAGTCTTTTTTTTTTTTTTTTTTTTATACCCTGCCTGTAGGGAGTGGATGGTTTAAAGTAAATCTCTAAAACCTGGTTTGGTTTAGGAGTAGTTAACGGCGGGCTTCGCGTCAACCCCTAGAGTAAAAAGTGTTGGATGATTCTGTAAGGGAAGTTTTTTTTTTTTTTTTATCTTTGCAGGTTATTGGTCAGGTGACTGTATAAACATTTTATTCTTTGTAGTTATTGCTCGAGTTAGTGTAGGTAGCGCAAGAACAAGTTTACTGCTAGTTGTGAGTTGAACAGCTGATATTGTTATCAATGAAGACCAGTGATGTTATAATGTGAGATTTCTTTGGAATGTGTCTTTTTAAAGCTTTTAGATGAAGTGCCAAGCAATGAAATGTATTTTTATGATGTCCTTTTTGCAACGTGTTTGGGATTTGGGTGTGGATCCAAGAAGAATAAAAACTCTGTAAGGATAGGTAAGACTGAAGGTCATAATCAGTATCGTGTAGAGTAGTTGGTAATCTGCTGAACTGGGGGTAATATAAAAAATGGTGGTTTACATATTTCTAGAGGGCTTTAATGAGAAGTTTTACTCACATACATATACTGAGGAGACACTGAAAATAGTTGAGATCATAAGCTGAACGCAATAAGTACTGTGAAACTTCAATAGGAGTAGCGTTCAGAAGGAGCACTGTAATTTGTCATCCTTATTTTGGCGGAAAATTTCTTTTTGCAGCTTATTTCCCTGTGCTTCTCAGTAGAATAAAGACATTTGTACGGCTCTAGATCCTTTCCATAGTACTTCGTGACTAGTACATTATTCTTGTGCTTGCATCTTGCGCTAACTCAATATTCAAGACGGAGAGAGAAATGGCATAATTGAAAAGAAAAACAAAAAAAGCATCGACGATTTCTGGAATTATGAGAGTGTGTTCAATCAGTGATATTCAGTGACAGAGATATAATGGTCTTACAGCCTTAATCATGCTCTAAGTGCATACATGAAACTATTCCTCATAAGGGAATATATTTGCAATGAGTACGGTAGAAAATGTTACTAAAAGTCATCGTATGGCACCTTCATGCGAGCGGAACAATATGCGTGTGCCAGTTCCTATCCTCTGTGGTCATGCATTTCGGAACGTACTGTATTCCGAGTGGCGTTGAAGAGATCGTAACATCATATCCTGTGCAATTTATTTTGCATATTACATCTCGTATCCTCTTGTACGTTAGTGAGGTGAACTATGTGAGTACAAAAGCACATATAAATAAAAAAATAAAAAAGGTATATCAGACATAATAAATAGCTAAAGACAGAAGTGTTACAAAACCCTCTATGTACCTTAACCTATGGCCCCTCATTTCACAAAATCTGCACAAATATATCTTTTTCTGCTGCTGTACGTGAGACTGGGCACACGAACCTCCACGCCACACCACACCAGCCCGACTCTCCCTGTCTCTCCTTAACCTTGGGGAGAACTACCGTGTGGGATTAGACTCTAGCCACTACCACCTACCACCACAACTGCCAATATCATCACTAGCACTAGCACCATCACTCACCACCACTACCACTACTATCAAAACCTCCATTACCTCTATCACAACTAGCAATAGCACTGGCACCATCACCCATCACTCACCATCCACAGCTACCCACCATCCATCACCATTGTCACACCATTACCAATATGACTACCCAGCATTACCAACCTCATCACCACCGTAATCATCATTAGCACCACCACTAGCACCATCACCATTATTACCACTACCATCATTACATTCATCATTCATACCACAATCACCACACGTATGTACAACACCTTTGCCTACCACTAGGCCACCACAACTACCACCATCATCCTTGCAAGCTGTACTGTCGTGAGAAGAGGAGTTTTTACTGAGGAGGGACACAATAGCCTTGAGGTCTTTTTGCAGGGGCCACTCCTGACATCAAGACGCTTCATTCAATCCGTTGTTGAAAAAGATAGGATACAGAGAACATGCAACAGAATATAAAGGAGTAAAAAGTAAAATCACAAAGGACCTGGAGCTAGATTCATGCCTAAACTGAATAACTCAAGGACTGTTTCTCAAGGGGTAAGGAGGCTGGCAAACATTTCTTTGGTGATTTATCTTGGAAATTACTCCTCACTGTTCTCATTAAGCATTTTTTTATAGCCTTCCAACACCAACACAGTCTATGCAAATGTTACAAAGGATAAAAATTTTAACTTACTGTGTGCAAAACTAAATTGGTAAGGAAGAAATGAGAGAGAGAGAGAGAGAGAGAGAGAGAGAGAGAGAGAGAGAGAGAGCGTGTGTGTGTGCTAAGGAAAAAATTACTAAGCTAAACTAAAGACTACCCAGTAAGTAAGATTATGTTGCTATGGTAGTCCTCTCTTTCTCTCTCAACCTACGGGGAAAGCACAAGCCCTCCCTATCTGTACCCCTGTCTACGTGGGTTATATGGATCACTACCACTCTCATCGCCATAGCACAGTGTAACCCGAACCAGCCCGTCTGTCACAAGGCAAACCTCTCAGTCTGGCGTCACAAGAAAGTACCCATTAACACATCCGAGGACGTTGTTACAATTGTGATGGGACTAGAATAACTTAGCTTCTTTTGTGTTTCTCATTTTTTAACCTAATCTTTATATGTGAGGCAGAATTAGAGGGATACAAGTTACAGCTATGAATATCAAGGACAAAAAATAACCACGAATGTATGAGGTGTTTAATTTTCTCTGCCGTTTTTGTACCATTAGACAAGTGAACATATGCTTAACACACACACACACACACACAATAGAGCTTACCAAAAAAATATTCTCTCTTACTTAATATCTTTTGAAAGAATTATGGTTTGATAATGGAAACAATACTATGCCAAAAACAAGTGATTAATTTTGCTACCTATAATTATAACATCATTGCTAGCACACAGATAAAATAAGAAAAATACACCTAATACAGTATTACCAGTGAGCCACTGAAAAGGATAAAATACAAGTAAAAGGAAATCCAAGGGGCATGATAATTTGGGTGGACTCTCGGAAACTCACACAGGACCAGGATCCAGACTCCAATCCACGAATGGTGAGGATAATAAGCTGGCTGGTTGACTCATGGCCGCACTAAAAATGAGGCGGAGGGACAGACAGGTAGGCTGGAAGTGACGGTCAGCCCTTGTCCACTACGATATATTACAGGTTACCATTCATCATGCTTACATCTCTTAAAAATACATTATGAAAAGCATGGAATCAGAAGTGATTACTAATATACAGGCTTCCACTACGTTTCAGATGCAGACGGTATATTATTAAACGCCGAGTGATTCTTAAAAAAACTGAATAAAATAGAGACTTGATTTTGTATCGAAGGGGTTAATGTAAACTTCTTCTAGCCCCTTCAGTCCGATGGGTCGCTTCGAAGAGCCATAAAATTGTCAGAGATATTCAGAACAAAGTGGGAAGCAATCACTGCACCGAAGGTGTTTCCAGAATTAGACACTATATAAAAAGGCTGGAACTGTGGGAAAAAAAAAAAAGAATGCTACTTCAGAGTGTAGGAAACAGCAAGAAGCTCTCCCACAGAAAACAGGAAGTGGATCAGTATAGAATAAAAAGTCGTCATCTTATCAAAGAGGCCTTAATAGTACTGGGACACTGAAGAAAAGAAGCAACTATGCAGGAAGCAACAAAACCAGCCAGTCCGCCCGTAGAATTCAGGTGGTGGTGACCAGCGTACTAGTAAAATACAAAGTCATCTTGGGATCAGAGAAGAATTAATAGTAGTGGGAAACTGTAGAAGAGAAGCACGAATGCAAAAAAACATGTACAGCTGTAGAAAAACAAAAGCTACGCCAAAATGTAGGAAGCATCACCAAGCCAGCCCTGCCACAGACGTATTTACTCTGTGGCACCCGCGGCAAGGACGAGGGGCCCCACACGTATATAAGGCAGGACCCTCCACCAGATGGCTTAGTGGAGCGAGAACCATCGCAGCAGGATGAGGGTCTTGGTGGGTAGCCGAGTTCTTCGTGCATGTCACTTCCTTGTTTTAGAGATAGTTCATGTTTCAAAAGCTATGGGGGGATAGTGGAAATCTTGTTTAACATTGCGTTCAGATTTTGCGTAACTGAAACCTGTGTAAAGTTACAATATCATCAATGAATGGTCTTGATATTTTGAGTGATAGATGAGTGAACATATTTAAACCAAGAAAAAGGTCATACGATTACATCTCCTTGTAATGAATACATGTGAAATTTTTAGGGTAATGTATCAAGTAAAAAGTCTTACATCTAGTTTCAGAACTTGAGAACATTCATTTTAATTTTCTTGAGAAATCTGTCCGCATCTGTTCAGTGTCTTTAATACAGTGGCATCTAACCCACGGTCTCCTCACCGAAAGAGATGGCGATCCACTTCAATGAATAACGGAATATTCTCACTATCTCTCATTAGGGTACAAGCAAATTTCTCTGTGATAACGGTACACTGTCCTGAGTACGGAGGAGAAAAACTGGATGTTCGCTGGTCTGATGTTTTTCTTACCCAGAATGTTAGAATATCAAGTGATCTTAACCTTTGCAATCCACTTATTTAATACTTTCCTCCTGCTAATCCACAATAATTTATTAATGTTGGGGATGGTCTCGTATTGAGGGGATTAATAAAGTCTCTATCTCACACCTCCATTTCGGTAAGTCAATACAAAGGTGAATTACATCATAAGGAAGTGCCAAGAAAGGCAAAAATGCGTCGGGGCTTCAAGTGGCGTTAAGTGTCAAGGTGTGCCAGTGAAAGATCAGGTGTGCAGCGGTGGACGAGTGGAGGTCATCTGATTATGTATATTAATCTGGTCTGAGTTGTGGCCTGGTCTTGCGTCCTACGGGAGAAACTTTTATGGCAAACACATATGTTTTGGTGCTGCATGAATATTAAATACATCTGTAAGCAAACGACTAAATAATTCTTGAATGCCTGCTTGAATCATGATAACATAGCCACGAGCTGGAATTATTTACTCGTACCGTATACTGTGAGGGGATCCGTCAGGCAGAAACTGTTGTTGTATCTCACAGTAAAGACAGTTTCAGTATGTAGGCTTAATTCTTCCATAGCACATAAATCAAAATATACCTACTGGACACACCCATCGGATATTCCTATTAGAGAAACGATCTATCCATATCTTTGACTCAGTCTGATTACCTACTTATAGTCTACCTTATATCAGACAGGCTTGAGTGAGCCGAAGGTCTGTTTCTGTTTGAATTCCTTTATACTTTCTTTGTACTCTCTATTAATCATGCTGTTCTGTTATACATGAGCACCTCCCTTAAGTTCCATTAACTACTATGACGGTAATATAATAAGAGTAATATATAAAAGACATAATTTTACAGGAGAGGTTATTGGAGACAGCTTATAATTGTCTTAAATACGGAAAAAAGTCCTTAAACTCAACACGTTTAAGCTTATCTTGCCAACACTAATTTCATTCATAACTTTCATCCCACATTTCTAAAACGGAATGACTTTTAACCCGAGAATGTCTTGTGATATTACCATCTCCATATGATTTTATTAAGCTTAGGACATACTTTTCAATCTGGAGGGGTTAGATTTAACATTGATAAAGCCCCAAGTACAAAACGTGTGAAATTCATAAAAGTATTATTTATTATTTTCTTGCTATCCTCAGACTGCCCTCACCTCAGAATAGACGATTAGAAAAGATGGGGTTAAATACAGCCTTAATTATCTTCTTTACCACTGAACTCTAATAAGGTGTCTTTACCACTGAACTCTAATAAGGTGAAAAATCGTCTGGATATACCAAAACAAGAGGTCAAAGAGATGAATATTTGGCTTTGCTGTGTGACCTTGATCTTCGAAATACTACTCCCAGAATCGAATTACTTAGTTCTTGCCTGACCCTCAACCCTCCCACAACATTAGACTTACCCATATCCCATGCTGACCCGTACGTGTCTTACTAATTTATTCTAACTACCGCCAGATGAGTCGATTCAGCAACAGGAAAGAATCTACACCTTGCATACTCCTTGATCTGACCTAACTTTTCTTCCACAGTTATCTATATATGAGTATTTTTCTTTGGGGGTAGTGTTGGGACTTAGAAAAATTACTGCCTTAATGACCCTCGTGTTGTCGATAGGTGAATATTTAAGCTTTCTCCTTCTGGCTCCTGTTTCTGCTCTTGTTCCTACTCCTGTTATTGCTCCTGTTCCTATTCCTGTTCCTGCTTCTGCTCCTATTCCTACTCCTGTTCCTGCTTCTCCATGCCTTAACACCATCCTCTTTCACTCCCCAGATACTTCTATGCATGGTGGTGGCGACCTATGCCCAATTCGAGGGCGGGTTCATAAAGATCCTACAGGACAAGAGGTACCAGGACGGCAGCACCTTCGGCAATTTCCGTGACCAAGAGGACGGTATCAAGTACTTCGAGGAGACTGACTCACAGAACATCAGGCGTGGGTATTGGGAGTATCCAGATGAGACCGGCCAAATCCTGCGCACTGAATTTGAAGGTGAGATAGAGTACTTTTTCTTTCACCATCCACTCTCTTGGCTCTACACTGAGTGACAAGCCAAATGGTCTGTTGTTAACCAAGAAACCACTCATTTCGTTGGATGTGGCCACATAACTAGAAGAAAGCCTGATGATTTAATGGGTCAAGTCTCCTCAACGAGATGTAGCCCAACAGGATTTTAGTCCAAAAAATGCTTGGAGTTTACTACTCATATAACGCCACTCAGCAATAAGTGACTGGTCTTTTGTCTGCATTTGGCGACTTTCCTCCACTGATTATGTGTTTTAATAACCTTGTGGAGTCTATGGGCAATAACCCTAACTTAAGTGTTCTTGTTCTTCTTCCTACAGCTGGCCCCGGTATCGGCTTCAGGATCACCAAGTCCAACACCCACAAGGCCGCCTCAGCCGTGCAGCCCCAGCCACAGTTCCAGCCTATTCCACAGCCCCAGCCCCAGCCCCAGCCCCAGCCCCAGGTCCACCACGCCATCCCAGCAGTTCCCAACCCAGTGTACCAGCCCACACCCATGCCTGACATCCAGAACCTCTTTGATTATCCAGGCAACCTCGAGTTTTCCAGGACCAACATTGGACATCGCTTCAAGTTCACCGCTTCATAAATTTTCCATCTTTTTCTCTAAATTCCAGTCTAGCTTTTTCATAATTCGCCATTCCATAAGTTTCCTTCTTTCCTTGCCTAACATGCCTAAATTCTTACGGATGTGATCATTTCCGCTGTTTTCATCATTTATTGCTGCACAAATTTTACTTTCTGCTTCTCATACTACTTTCCTACTTGGTTATTCGTTGTGTTTTTTCCTTATTATTCACTATTCGTCGCTGCATAAGTTTTCTCCCTGCTCTCTTCCTACCTAACTGTTATTGGTTACTTTTTACTTTATCATCACTCATCATTCAATTTCTCTTAGTTCATAAGGTTTGGAATACCCATTGATTGTGACGGGACCTCAGTCATATATTTTTCATAAGGTTACATAGAGAGCTCTTGACATTTTTGCCTTTTCATTTCATTACGGGGGTAACTGAGAATGTAATTTCCTACTCCATGTCTCAGCCATATTTCACCTTCCTATCCTGCTTAAAATCTACAGTTCAAAATATTCTGCATAACTTCTTTTCATATACTCGCAGGTTTTCATTCGGGCAGCTTTCCTCTCATCTATTCTAGCTCAGACTTCTCTACCCACTTCTTTTCAGTTTCTCGAAGCCCTCTGAAGACTTTGCATAATATTTCCCGATATATATTCTCTTTGCTCAATGGCATGCTTTCTTGTCATCCGTTCCTCTGCATCTTGCCATGCTTTCCGTCTCCTCGGTTCACATTTATTCGGTTTGCTACCTGGTTACTTTTTCTGTCATCGGTACTCATGTTCTTTTCTTCTCCTTCTATTCTCACCCCTCTTCCAATGCCCTGGTATAATTTCTCAATGCGCCCGTCCACCACCACCTACTCACATTATAGCCGTACAGGGGCTCCACCCACTCCCTCGTCAGAAGGACCTAAAGACTGGATGATCTACGCACAGTCGAAGTTCCCCCTCAAGGTCTCTCTCTGCTGCTCCACCCATTTTTGCTCCTCTGTGTGCTGAAGCCGACGTGAGATTGTGGCCACTTGGAACTTTTGGATTCGCCATTCTTTGCCTCTATAAAACTATAATGTGTAATCTAGTCTTCCTGGGAAAGAAAGTGGATCTCGTAGGTATGAATGCAATGGTTTTCTCGATGCCAGAGTTATGAATTGATATTTAAATGAAAAACCTTGCCAAATCTAGGGTATCTTGTGTTCAAAGCAACTATTTTATTATAATCCGACCGTCTCTACCACATGTCAGTATGATCGTGTAAAACTTCATTGTTTGAGGATGCCTCTTCTACCTCAGTTATATCAGGTCGAATTAGCAATCTTCTCACTCCTTTCCTCTCTCCGCACTTTCTTAAAAAAAAAAAAAAAAGAAAATCCTCGTCGAAATTATCAGCACATAGTTTCGAGAGTCACATAACAGATCCGATGACATAAAATGTTACAAAAAGAACCAAAGATAAAGTAAAATCCGTGGGGTTTTCAAAATTATTGGTCTAGTCCAAGTCTGTTCAACGCAGATTACCCTTTTTCAGTTTCGCACACTAAATTACAGCCATACACTTCCATACCTAAGCAGCAATCTAGTCAGGCACAGGTTTAATTTCAGATTATTCATACTTCTTTCTGCTCCCAGTGTATGGAGTATTAAAAATCTTTCCGCTGTTGCCAGATTTTTAGATGTAATTCGACCCCACAAAAAAATATGAAAGTTACATTAATCATTAAGTATTATAAAACCATATAAAATTTTCAGAGATGCTCAAGTTCGTGCTCCTCTCTAACAAAATACCAAGATTGCCCAGGCAGCACCAAAAACATTATCTTCGCCTTCCACTCCACTCCAGCCTCCATTTCCTTCCCTCCAAATCACACTCAGATTCACTTTGAACTTTCCTTCTGCTATTCATGCACATTATTGGCACTCCTAATAACGTCCTCTTACAGTGAAGCTTTTGACAATTCTGTGAGTCATCATAACAAACGGAAATTTTGTTTATTGATTGGTGAACACTACCTGTGGGGAATGAAACTGAAAATAAATTGCAAGGTATAAATTTACAATAACGGCCAAGAAAAGGTAAAAAAAAAAAGGCAAATTTTGAGAAATTTATAAGGTCAGTGTAGAGAACGGTAGGAAATATTTGTTCTATAGTTGATAATACAGTAGGAAATATTTGTTCTATAGTTGATAATACATTCATTTCTTGACCCACCTCACAAAGCCTTAAGGACAGTGACGTATTTGATGCTGAAGGCAGGTAATAGTACTAGTATAGAAAAATATGGATTATAGATTTTCTGTGTGTGCAGCTAGAAAGCATATTAATCATTCTCATTTTATTTAGTGTTTTATATAGAGACACTTTCTTGACTCACCTCACAAGGCCTTGAAGGTCGTGATGTATGTGTAAGATGAAGGCACCAGTAGTTGGTGAGCCACATTGCTGTCGGTTAGGAGTGATTCCGCTGATAGTTCTGTCGAATACAACGATAGAAGATTAGCGGCGGGTGTCTGAATGGCATCCTAGATGTCAGAATATTTTTGTACAGTGATGATTTGAATAAATTATTAAAAGTATGTGATTTTCATGTTTTCTACGATGCCTTATGTGATTAATCGATGTATTTATCTATAGCTGAACGCTGCATCCTGTGAATGGCGACTGAAAAATCTCTAGATGCTTCTGTCCCTGTTCAGTAAGGACCTCTCCTTCTACGACATACCACTCTCCACACTACCTTATCTTCGCATTAATTACTTGGTTTTACTTTCTGCATTAAAGGGTGAAAGTTTATGACCACATGCTTGGCTAAAACAGATAAATGTAATGATAAATTTTACTGAAAAAACAAAAGACATACATGTTACCTATAGCATTCAGCATTGTTCAATAATGGCAGTTGCAAGTATACAATACTATACAAGCTTTTCTTATATCAGGACATCATCAGCATCATCACCATACTAACTCTGTTTCTCAATAATTAATGGACCTTGAAGGATTCAGAATAGTTAGAGGAAAGCAGGTAAGTAAGGGCACATTAAAAAGAATGCCAAGTAACAAGACGATAATACTAATTCAGTTATGGAAACCGCATAGGTGTATGAAGCTAAATTCTATAACAAACAGTTTTAGAAAAATGGTGGATGTAATAAGTGATAACATATAATGAGACAATAAAAAAAAATCTCTGTACTAAACAATGCATTACAACTGATAAAGGGCAAACATTACTGTGTGCAATACCAGTTAATAAAATGCCAAGGTACACTCAGAGATCTCATTGTGGCTATAATTGCCTTAAATGTCTGGACTGGATAACCTAGCCTCGGCCCCCTACACACCCGATGGGGCAAAAAAGGAAGGACATGATTATTCGAAAATGATTCCTGGAAATAAACTGCAATCTTTGGAGACTGATATAAAGATTGATTAAGAACAAGATCATCCATGAATATACTGTATATATGATGCGTTTTGAAGTTCAGATGTATCGGTGGGATGGAGAGGTGCAGGGGTGAAGGTGGTGTGAGTTGGAGAAAGGGCAGCCTGATGTAGGAGGAGGCAGAGGGCAAGGTGACATGGGGCAATTCAGTTTGTGGTCACCCCTTTCGGCATTCAGACAAACAGACAGATAGAATGATAGATAGATAGGTCCTCCGTCAACAAGTATATCTAGTGTGGACAGCCAACATTTTCCCTTCACTTGGGATAGCGAGCTTGTGGGTGACTGGGCCGCGTTCCTTGTGACACAGGAGACCTCGCAACACCTCTCACTTAGTGATATATCATGCATTTTACACCTTAATATTTTCCCACCCAATCCTTGAGTTAGAGACAGGATGATGATGATGATGATACGGTACATTTCTAGTATCAACACAATATTCTTTAGTAACATAGCGGATTGTAAAAAGGTGTCATAGACCAAATAAATCGCTTAGAAAGAGGCGTTACTAAGCCTTTATGCTACGTAGAACACAGTCTCTTGAATCAACAATATTCCTGTCCAGCATTTGCCTTCACTTAAGAGAGTCAGCGTGTGGGTGTCTGGTGTATCCTTGACTCCCTGGGGTACAGTGAGGCTCAAATGTCACTGGCTGACTCACTTGGAATGTTTCACTGCGCCTCATTATTCTTGTTCACTGGCCACTGCTTACTAAGTGAACCAAATTTGTCATCTAGGAAATTATATAAACTGACTTTTGCATCATGAGGAGGGATTACTGTAATAAATACTGCCATTTTTTGAGTCAGAAAAAAAAGAAATTGTCGTCTGGATTAATATAAAAAATGACTTAGGAATCTTGGGAACGGATGGCTGTGATTAATACGAAAAACATTTGAGACAAAAAAAATAGTCATTCGTGAGTAAAAGAATATTTAAAGTGCTTATTCTTAAAATAAAGGCCCGATGTGTTGTATCGTCATAAAACACACACACACACACACACACACACACACACCATTCTAAAATGTGGGTGTAATACTTCCACCTAAACAGTCCAGGTACTGTGAATATAGGACACATTCTGCCGCACCATTCCCATCTCACCCAACCTTATTCTGCATCATTCTTCATCACTATCCATGCTTCACAAACCCTACTTCACCCCACGTACCCTCAACACCCTTACCTTACCAAGCCTACCACAACGCCCCAAGCTGAAATGATATAAATGCAACTACCTACAGGAAAATATGACTGATTAACTACTTACCATTATTTCCAGTTACTAAGAAAGAGTGGAAACAATCACAAAATATCTGTACTTTGGATCCTGCTTAACTTAAATATTGCACATTCGTTCATCTTGTGTTTTGTCGTCTGTCATATGTACTGTCACACTGCCTTTGCTTGAATGCTCGAGTATGTCTGGATGTGGGTCAGAGCAGGTAGGCGTGATTCTCTTATATGATAGCAAAGGATATACTGGGTGCTGTTATTACTGCACGTCTCACTTCAAAATTGTATTAGTTCCTGCGACTCACTTTCAGCTGAATAAAATCGTCTGGTGTTAGTTCAGATCATATACTGGAGTTGACGCGACCATGAAAGTGTTAATGGAGACAGTGTAAAATTTTTTAGCTTTCTATACTAACCGCCATTTGAATAAAATTGCATGCTGTTGGCCTAAATAAAATATACAGTTATTATTTAGTCGTAAAAAAAAAAAAATCACGGGAAAAGAATCGCCTACTTGTAAATTCTTCCTCTCTGTTATTTAGCCCTTTCTTGTTATTAACACCATCGCTACCAAGATACTCTATTCGTTTCATTCTTACAACTACCAGCCGGTTTTATTCAGTTTAGAGAGGCGTTTGATAGTGATGGGATGAGAAACAAACTCCACTATTCATTTCGTTTCCATGGCTTTCTTCACACCTGAATAAAAACGTCTGGAAATTGCAAGAAAAATAAAATAAATCCTTTGACTCAAAAGGTACAAATGAAATGAGCAGGTAACTCCTTCAAACTCTCTCTCCAGTTACTTCGCACCTCTTTAAAACAAAAACTTGATTGATTCCGTTATGGGCAGTGGGGAATTTTCAGTCAGACCTCGGTAAATTAAACTCCATTATTATTATTATTATTATTATTTGTCTATTTATGGTCACTGGAACAATTTATCTTTCATCAAGTCAGCTCAGGAAGTCGGTCAATCTGCTTTTTTAACACCTTTAGTAAGAGGACTAATTTCTACAAGCGATTTTCTTCAGCTTAGGAGAGAGTATTCGAACTTGATAGGGTTGATAAAGCCTTGTTAACCTTTTAATACCAAAGGTCTGAATGAAATCACTGAGAGATAGTAAGGAAATAAGGATAAGGCCGTGCTCGTAATAAAGAAGTGAACAGAGCTGATGCCGTTTTGATATCCTTCCCTGGAACAAAAGCAGGAGGAGGAGGAGGAAATGGAGCTTGTTTAACACTGTGATATTTTGTTCCCTATTTCCGAATCAGTTTCAAGAGTCTTGGTTATTTTACTAAGGTGACGCCTTTCTTTGTTCTCATTTGTTATTTTGAACGATTTTACTCAGTTTCGGAGAGCCTTCAATGCCCCTATTATTCTAACGACCTAAAATGAGAGAGGGGGGTGTGAGTTGGGAGCGTGGTAATGAAATGGCAGGGGACAGAGTGACATGGAGGCGATTTGTTTGTGGCCACCCCGTTCGGGATTGAGGCGTCTGGCAATAGATAGATAGATAGATAGACCTAAAATTACCATCTTTCCATCTTGAAACCCGAGTTGCAACAAGAGAGTAACACTAGAATATGATGCTAGTCATGAAGAAGTGCTATGGAAAAGATGCAGAGCCAGAGTATTGGCTTATTCTGCCATCGAGCTGTGTGAAATAAGCTACAACGGGACAAAAATCTGGATCAAGTTAAGGTGAAAGGACTATAGAGCCGAAAGAGTTGACGAAGGCTATATCTAACTCCTCAAGATTGCAAACATCTCACAAGGTTAAAAATTTGTCTGGAAGTAGGAAGACTAATATTACAGAAACATTCTCGTACTGAAGAGGGTGAATTCCGTTACCCTATCACTCCTAGGCACAAAAAAAATGGAGGTGGGAAGTGATGGATTTTTACCACCGTGGTATCATGTTGCCCAGCTACGTATCTCTTTCAGGTACCTTTACTCCAAATGTGTAACAAAACTCACCGATCAGGCTTTCACTTTTCACTGCTCTAGCCTATCTACCTCCAACACACACACACACATCATGTTGCCCAGCTACGTATCTCTTTCAGGTACCTTTACTCCAAATGTGTAACAAAACTCACCGATCAGGCTTTCACTTTTCACTGCTCTAACCTATCTACCTCCAACACACACACACACACACACACACACAACTGGAATTAACATGATAACCTCGCTGCCCTTAGCCTCAGTCTGTGAAAAAAACTCGACCAGTAATTGTACACAACGTCAGAAGTAAGAAATTAACAAACAGGCTTTTAAGTCAGGTTATG